>CAUYUD010046851.1:0-10219 GCA_963575295.1 Alouatta caraya | reverse complement strand
GGAGAGCTGGAAAGTGCTCTGGCTGCAGAGGAGGCGAGCGTCAGGCCTCTGGGGGCCACGGCCGCTGTCCGCGGCTCCTCCGCTCAGCTGTTGACCGCAGGGCTGCCGGGAGGCCTCTTCCAGCTTCGGCTCCCAGTTTTTCAAGTGCTGCTCCGCATTGCCTAGGGCTTCCGCTGACTCAGAGAAACGCATGTGGGCTTTTGTCTCCTGGAAGTCATTCCCAGAAGTACTGTAAGTTGACACGGCCCTGCGGGGCCTATAGTTATGACCAAAACCCGGGCCGCCCACACTTGGTCTCTGGCTCCTTTGCTCTCTCTGCTCGAAGTTCGAGACCTTCTCCAGCACCGAGCAGTGGGTCTTCGCGTACCGAAAGCCTTGAAGAGCGGAGGCGCTGCCTGGGCCCGGCCCCATCCGGCCAAGACTGGATGTGTGCGGGTGCGAGGAGAAGGGCGGCTCTTCGGGCTTTGGGTCTGCGCTGTGGAAAGAGGCCGAGGCACCGGTCCTCCCCTCGGGCCATGGGTAGGAAACGTGCTCGTCCAGATGGCTCCCGAAGTCAGGAGCAGCTTTCCTCCCAGGGTCTTCCGCGTTGGTGTTGACTGCATAGGTGGGCCTTCTCCCGGAGTAACTCTCCTGGGCTCCCTGGCCTAGCTCCAGGCTGCTGTGTCTTCTCAGACCCTCAGGAATGTTCTGGAGAGATGAGAAGGCTGACTTGGTCTTGCCGAAGTTGCCTGATAGACTCTGGCCTAGGCCTTCTCTCTCCAGCCTCTTCTAGAGGTTGGCATTGTGGTCTTCCTGGAAATCGCCCTCCCAGGGCTCTGAGAGCCTGGGAGATCTCTTGTCTTCACCCGCTTGCCAGGCCGGGGCCTGAGGGCATTTGACGCTGTGGGGATGAGAAGATGGTTTGTTGCTGTGGGTGCTCTTTCTCTCATTGGGATGTGGGCTGTTTCCTTGAGGAGGTGTGAGATGTCTCTTCAGGGAGGCATCCTCCTCATTTTCAGGCACTGAAGAAAAATGGACTTCGGAGGGGACATACTTGGCTGTAGCTTCTGGTTTACTGGGGACAGCAAGTCATGTTCTAAGGGCTGGCAGAAGGCAAATGCAGGCCTGGCAGAAGGCAAACGCAGGCCTGCTAGATCCATTCTGGTTCCCATTCTCATCAATGGTAGCCATCTTTTTGCACGCTCCCCGAGGGGCTATGTATCCACTCTCCTTGGCCAGTGCAGGGTAGAGAGTCCCGTTGCTACTCACAGAAGGCTGGGGCGCCTGGGCAAAGTGTGGCTACAGGAAAGGGTAGATGCTACTCAGCAGCAGAGGTTGGCCAGGTTGGGCCTTCTGAGTATAATTATGCTTGAGCTTCACTAGGGGGCTGTTCTCTGGACTCTTCTCCAGCACAGTATACAGCTGCTCCTCTGTGAATGGAGACTTCAGGGAGCCTAAAGAGTTTGCCTGAGGCTGACAGAGCCCTTTCTGATCAAGGCTAGACCAGGAGCTGGGCCGCTCACGGTGTGAAAATGTTGCATAGCTGTCACTCCGAGCTGGAGGCATGGGTGCTCCCACTTGAGGAGGAGGGTTGTCAGTGGCAGTCTCCAAAGAACTGAGGCACTGCTGGTTCCAGGATGGGGGTGGCACTCCCTTGCCCCGAGAAATATTAGACCATTTATCATAGCCCTGACCATCTGCTGAGGTTCGGGCCTCCCTACCTTGAAGCAGCCCGGCTGAAGGGTTCACCTCATACTCTGCTGAGATTCCCCTCTGGGTGTCATAGACTGTCTTCACATAGCGAATATCTGCCTGCCTTATCCCTTCAAGGCCACCTCGAGCAAAAGTTGTGTTCATGGAGCCTGAATGCTCCCGACCAGAGATGCCACGGGGTGGATACTCTAGGATGCTAGAACTGGTGGAAAAAGAGCTGTAAGCCGAGTCTCTATTGTTATGGAGGTAGCTGAGCTGGTCAGTGCTGTCGGTGGACTTGGCAGGGGAAAGATGGTAGGGTGGGTATGCCCCACTGGGCTTCAGGCTCTCCATGCTCCCCTGGGAGCTGCACTGGTTAGGGCTCTGCCTTAGATAGGCATCGTCATAGTTGGAAAGGTCACTCGTAGAGGAGCTGGACTGGAATGGTAGCTTTGGTGCCAAGGAGGGCCAATCATGCCCTGAGATATATGCATCATGCTGGCATCAGGTTGGTTCTCCCCAAACTTAGTTGTGTGCCACGAGTGAGGTCGGCCTGCATGCTCACTGCGCCTGTGCTTCAGCTGAAGTTTAACCCCTCCTGACCACCCTGCTTTCCTGTGCTGGGGGCCAGAGGTGAGGTATTCTGAGCTGACGAAGTTAAAGTCACCAGTATGTGCATGGCCTGGGTCTGCACACACATCTCATCGCCGCTCGCCTCGCGGCCGCTGCCCCACTGCTGCGCGCCTCAGGCTACCCCAAGTTCAACTTCGACGCTGCTCACGGGAGGCGGCACAGGGCATCGCCGGCGGGGCCCAACGCGCTCAACAATGGGCAGCCTGGCCGCCCCCGTGCCACCGCACCCGGGCTACAGGGCACGGGGGCCGGGGGTACGCGGCTGGAGGAGGCGGGTCCCACGCAGGGCGCCGAGGGTGCCGGCTGTTCGCCCTCCTCGCCTCCCGCTCGGGCCCGTGCAATCCACCCAGCGCCCGCTGCACCCGAGGCAATTTTTGTATTTTTAGTAGAGACAGAGTTTTACCATGTTGGCCAGGCTGGACTTAAATTCCTTACCTCGTGATCCACCTGGCTTGGTCTCCCAAAGTGCTAAGATTACAGGTGAACATCACACTTTTGATAATAAAATATAGTAGGTTTTGAATAGATTATTGTGGCCATTTCTTCTTTCACTCTCTGCCAACAAACTTTATTCAGATATAATTTACAAAAGTGTTTTTGACTGAATTAAGCTTTTGCTTCACTCTTCAAATTCATTTACACATGTGCAGTGCATAGACCTAGAAAATGCAAGGAACTTTGACACCGTGGAGATGCTGTGTTGCAGGTTGCAGGTTTCATATTTAGCTTCTTTTGGGAGCAATCAAAAGTTGACTCTCAAGAGTCTTTTTAAAGGGGACTTGTCATTACTCCTGCCCTCCATATTAAAATATTCTAAGCAGGTTCTTTGGTTGTCATTCAGTCTGGTGGGTATCCTGTGAATGTGTCCTAGAGGGAGTGTCAGTACTTCACAAGGTCTCTCTGCCAGTCGCTCTCCAAGATGAGCTCAAGGAACATTGCCGCTGCCGACATCCCTCTCATGACACTGTTTTTTTTATTGTCTCCAATAAATGAAGTGAAAGAATGTAAACGGGAAAACCTAGAAAAGATACAGCAGATACAATTCTAGAGTCACAGATTCAAATATTTTGTAGCTAAGATTCACTTTTGAGATTTTTCTCGACTTTTGTGGTATTGGATAATCGGTACCTGAGGCAACACACTTTGTTCTGTTGCTCCAGCCCATATCTGTAACAGAATCAGCTGAACTTCCCAATATTTCAATACCCAATGCGTTGGGTTTCACTGTAGTGGATATCACTTGTCACCATTGCCTACGACTCCATTCACTAGTGGGAACACAGTGGCTCCTAAACAGCTGGAAACAAGATGTGGAAACAGGCTTGCTCCCGCTCCTGGCTCCTTCGTCCTGCATCAGCATTCCTTCCTTTCTTTTCTCGTGTTCTGCCATTGTGGACAGGCAGGGTTAGATCTATGCTTTTCTTCTCTTAGGATCTTCTTTCCATTCCCCTTTGCCCGAGACCAAGTTTATTACCACATTTCTAACATGCATCTTACCTACTTCTCATGTACTTTCTTAAAAAATTATACAAGATCTAAAGGGACCACTGCAATCTTGACCACTAAAGGGTTTTGGGGTAGGATGTAACTCAGATTGTGGTTTTTGTTTCCAATTCTAGAGAAGATAAATGGGTTTTACTGTTTTTTTTTTCTAGGAGACAACTCCTACTGCTTAAATGTGTACCTAGTCACTACTCTCTTTTTTGATCACTGACATCAGCACAAAGAATGTCTACATTTTATTATTCTAGTGTATGGAAGATTGTTTGATTTGTCACTCTTAAATTTTGGGGGGTAAGCTGATTTGTGGATAAAATAAATAATAAAACTGAAGTGGATATCAAGATATTTAATTGTCCTAAGTGCTTTCAGGTAGTTTCTAAACCAGCAATGGCAAAAAAGTTTTATCTCACATAAACACTCTAATTGCAGGTGACTGTCTGAATGCCTAGGTTGATAAGAATTCTATGTATCAAATCTGGGATGTAGATTTGCCATAATGAATTAGTGACATCATATGAGAGGGATAGAAAAGTGTTGATAGTCATGACGTATAGTCCAACCAGCAGAGACAGAGAATTATTTTGTCAGTTTAAAGTGATTTCAAACGTTGGGGAAGAGTTCCGGGTAAGAACTGGTAGAAGAAAAGAAAATTCATCTTGCTATACAGAGGCAAGAGGATGTTGACAAATAGGCATATTTTTGAGTACAATAACTTTTTTGAAAATGTGCTAAAATACAGTGGTATTCTTGAGATGATTATGCAGACCATAGTAGAAACTTTAAAGGCTAACAGTGTGTCATTGCTTATTTTCTTAGCTCAAAAGAATAAAATACTGAGAGTGAAAAGTGTAAAGCAGGTGAAAATTGGCCTCTTTACGACTGAATGAAGATGCTCTTTGCATAGCAGAAAACATTTTTGAATTAGACTTGTAGTGCCCTACATTTAAACATGAAATTTAAAAAGATATTATTTTGCTGAACTCTATGAAATAATGCTTTTGCCATTTAGTGAAAAACCCGTTTCCTCATAAAAAAAGAACTTGATGTTCTTGGTTTAGATATCTTCAGAAGAATTTTTGTTGTTGTCGTTTTGCTTTAAAATGTGGGTGCCCTATATTTAGCTTAGAAATAAAACAATAAAAGTTTGTTTCAGAGGTGTTAACTTGGAAATATGATTGTCTGTGGCTAGGGTGCATCAAAATGTCTGAAAGGATAGTGCAATCTTTGTAAATGCAAGCAAATGACTTATAACTGTCCATAAAATGTGAGTTGTAACATCAGTGAAATCATTAATAATACGACCATTTATTGTCTAGTGAGAAACTATTCATTAATATATACCTGTTTGCTTCCTGATTTCTTTCTTTTCCCTTCCTCTCCCAACTCCTCCTCTTTTTGTTTCCACAAATACTGACTTTCTACTATGTTCCAAAAACTACACAAGGCTCATGATACCATGGCATTGGTGATCCAGATAGACAAGGATTTTCACTTCACAGAGTTTACAGTCTAGTAGGGAAAGCCACATGTTTATCAAGTTATTAATAATGTGTTGTGTCAGAATGGGCTGAATTATCTAGCAGTATCCTTTTTTGGTGGACAAAGGAGAAATCTGGGGACTAGAAAAATCGATTTCAATAATGCAGCTATTTACTGCTTGTTAATATGAGGAAGGGATAGAACAAATATATTTTGATCATGAAATGTCCAGTGGATTATTTTGTAAGGAATTGGGCCAAATAAATATTGACAAGATAGATTAAACTTTTTGTTTTTTGAGACAGAATCTCGCTCTGTCACCCAGGCTGGAGTGCAGTCGCGCCATCTCATCTCGTTGCAAACTTCACCTACTGGGATCAAGAGATTCTCCAGTCTCAGACTCCCGAGAGTTGGGTACTGTAGCTTTGACTGCCGGCGTGCATCACCATGCCTAGCTAATTTTTGTATTTTCAGTAGAGAAGGGGTTTTGCCATGTTGGCTAGGCTGGTCTAGAACTCCTGGCCTCAAGTCATCCACCTGCTTCGACCTCCCAAAGTGCTGGTATTACAGGTGTGAACCACTGAGCCTGATCGATAAATTAAACTCTTTAGTATATACTGGATATATAATCCTTAGAAAGAAATTCAGCCGTATAGTGGCACACTGTGTCCTGTCACCTGGGTTTGGTTCTGCAGTATCATGGTAGTTGCCAACAAATGGCTCCAGGCCCACCCAGCTTCTCTCTAAACTTTACATATACATCTGTCTTGACCTCAGGAGGTTGATGAATGCTACTGCACTATTTAATGTTAATTATTAAATATTTTAATTAAGCAAATTAGTTTCTCATGCATCTAGCTTTGGCTTAGATAGTTTTAATAAAAAAAGTGAATTTTCTGATTTTCAAAGCTATAGCTAGTAAAAAAAAGTCACAAAGAATGATTATTGCAAAATTGAAGAACGATCAATTTAGTTTATTTAAAAAGAAAAAGGTTGTTATCCACAAGAAATAATAATTCTTTGTTTCGTCCAATTTAAGAATATTAAAATATCTCAAGATGTAAAATCTGTATGCTTCTAGCTTTTGCTCCCGTGGACTTGTGAGAATTAGGATTTGAAAAATAATGTCACAGTGAAAACAAAATGTAAGAGTAATCTTGACTGCACCAGAATCAGAAATATACTTAATAGTCAGAGATATGTGATAAAGAATAGAAATTCACTTCTTATAGTAAAATATTTTACAACCCAAATTTAAAACAAAAATGTAAGATTGAATATATCATTTTCATCTTATTAAATTAAGATGATTTAAATTCTCTAACGGTTTGTTATTTTACAAGGGAAATATGCTGAGCATTTCTAGCATCATTTGATACACCTGAGTGATTTATTTCTTTTCTGACTATATTAATTCAACCACAGATTGTATCTCATGAGTGCTTATCCACATATGTTCAATGAGCTCTCCTTTTTATGAATACAGTGGTCAATAGAATGGGGCTGGAAAGATGCTGCTTTAGAATGACACTCCTAGTTTCATAAGTATGCCACTGTGAGATTGGAATCAGTTTACAGAAAATAAACAATTAGATATTGTAATAATACAGTTATCTGACTGAGCAACAACTTAACGGAGTGAAACCAGCTCTCTGATGGGACCCATTGGTGGAGAAATGTAATTAATCAAACAGCACACACCTGTAGTTGGTCTGCCGATTCTCTCTTGTGGCTAATAAATCACCAGGCAGTTGGAGTGCACTCCTTATAGATAGTTGCAGAGAAAGATTATGTAGCTAAGTAGGGCAGGGGCACTAGAGTCAGTGCCCTGGAAAAAGGTAGTGTTGGCGCTCATGCTTTTCGTGCTCTCAATCTGCCTCTCTCCATCTGGAGTTGGAGTTAGCAAGGATAACCTATTAATTATTTCATTCTGTATCTTCCTTTGGAGCACCACAAGTCTTTGAAAATAAATAAATCTTTAAAAACAAATTTATTAATAACATTAAAATTATTTTAAAATTTCCCTACATATGTGTTTATATATATGCATATATACATAATCTTACAAAAATGTGTGTGTGTGTGTGTGTGTGTGTGTGTGTGATTTTTAGCATTTGAATTTTGCCTGGCTTCTCCTTCCTGTTGTTTTCCCTTGACTTGGTTCCCTGCTGCATGATAATTCAAAATGCTGCCTTGTATATATCTTTCCATGCTTAAGTATCTATCTCGCTATTTACCTTGCTATTTGTTTTTTTTGTTTTGTTTTTAGAAAATGAGATTTTATGTCCACTTAGTGCATTTTGATTTTTATTCATTAGTGATTCCTGTGAACATGTCAGAAATAACATAGAACTTTATTTTTTTTCTTTTTCAATGTTTATATTAATTATTTTACTTGCTTGCGATCTAACAGAACTGCTAGACCCTCCATGGTAATAAAAAATGTTGGTCTTACATATTATTATACCTGTAATATTTCTATGGTTAGGCCATGTGTCCCCACCGAAATCTTATTTTGAACGGTAATTCCCAGGCACTGAGGGAGGTACCAGGTGGAGGTAATTGAATCATGGGAGTGGATTCCCTAATACTGATAGTGAGTAAGTGGTCAGGAGATCTGATGGTTTTATAAGCATCTGGCATTTCCCCTGGGGCAGTCTCTCTCCTGCTGCCTTGTGAACAAGGTGCCTGCTTCTGTTACTTTCTGCCATGATTGTAAGTTTCCTGAGAGCCTCCCCACCATGCAGAACTGTGAGTCAGTTAAACCTCTTTTCTTTATAAATTACCCAGTCTTGGATATTTATTAGCAGCATGAGAATGGACTAATTCAACTATCTAATTTTAATTAAATTACTATATGACAGGAGATTGTCTTTTGAGCATCAGTTGACATGATATAAATATTTTGATGTGTTGTCAGATTCTATTTGCTAAATTTTATTTTTAGTTTTGGCATCTATATTTATGAGGATTTGACCTATTATTCATTCAAAAGATGTTTGTTGAGTATCTGCTTATGTCATGTACTAATGTGTGTACTAAGGATACAGTATTGAATTATAAACATTCCTGTTGTTATGATGCTTAAATCTAGGAAAAGGATTTCTTTTTATTTCTATAGAAAGATGTTTTTGTATTATTAGAATCATTTTTATCAGGTTTGTATTAAAATGATTTTATTTTTCAAAAGTTAACTGAAGGCACTTTCCTCTTCTTCCTCAGAAGGAAATAGATTAAATAAATCTTCTGTTCTTTGAAAGATGGGTCAAACATGGTGATGACCCTGTTTGGTCTTGATGCCTTTTTAAATGGTGGACTTGTAGTTGCCTTTCCAAATTTTATGGTTATTGGTATATTTGAGTTTTTCATTTGTTTTAGGTAAGTTTAAAAAATTTGTATTTTGCAGGGAAGGCATTAATGTTCATAGCATTTCAAATATGTTTCATGCAGCATTCTCTTGTAATTCTTTTAATTGCTCCTGTATCTGTCTCTGTTTCTCTCAACTCTAATATTGCTGTATTTTTGTTTGGTTGTTTTGTCTTATTAATCTGCTGAAAAGTTTACCTATTATTTTGTTCTCTAAAGAACTGGATTGCATAGTTCTTTATCTTTCTTTATCTTTCCTATTCTTTGTTTTCTATTAGTTTCAGCTATTACTGTTATTAGTTGCTTCTTTATTGAAACTTATTTTATTTTGTGGTTCTTTAATTGTTTGACTGTTTATTTTTTTCCTTTTTAGTTGATATGTAATAGTTGTAGATATTCATGGAATACAAAGTGATATTTCAATACATGCATACAATGTGTAATGATCAAATCAGAGTAATTAGCATATCAGTTATTTTGGATATTTATCATTCTTTAATGTTGTGAACATTCAAAATCCTCTCTTCTAGCTCTTTGGAAGAATACAGTAAATTACTATTAACTGTATTCATTCCACAGTGCTACAGGACACTAGAACTAATTTAATCTAGCTGTAACTTGGTATCCATTAACTAACCTCTCCCTCTTCTCTCCTGGCTACCCTCCCTACCCTCTCATAATTATTATTCTACTTCCTACTTCTATGAGCTCATTTTTTTTTTTTAGTTTCCACAGGAGCTCGAACATGCAGTATTTATCTTTCTGTGCCTGAATTATTTCACATAACAAAATGTCCCCCAGCCTCATCCATGTTGCCATAAATGACAGGATTTCATTTTTAAGTGGATGAATAGTATTCTGTTGTTTATATATATACCACATTTTTTATCCACTTGTTGATGGACATTTATGTTGAGTTCATATCTTAGCTATTGTAAATGCAGCTGTAAGAAACATGAGTGTGTGGGTGTCTCTTCAATATACTAATTTTATTTCCTTTGGATACATACCTACTAATATTATTACTGAATGTTATGGTAGATAGTTCTATTTTTAGTTACTTGAGAAACTTCCATACTCTTTTTCATAGTGACTATACTAATTTACATTCTCATCAACAGTGTATAAGAATTTCCTTTTCTCTGCATCCTCTGCAGAATTTGTTATTTTTTTGGTCTCATTGATAACAGCCACTCTAACTGGGGTAAAATAATAGCTCCTATGCTTTTGATTTGCATGTTTCTCATGATTAGTGACATTGTGTGTGATGTGCATTTTTCCATGTATTTGTTGTGCATTTGTATGTCTTTTTTTTTTTAAATATATATACTTTTTATTGCATTTTAGGTTTGGGGGTACATGTGAAGAACATGCAAGATTGTTGCATAGGTACACACATGGCAGTGTGATTTGCTGCCTTCCTCCCCATCACCTGTATCTGTTATTTCTCCGCATGCTATCTCTCCCCAACTCCCCACCCCCCGCTGTCCCTCCCCTTTTTCCCCCCAAATGACCCCCGTGTGAGATGCTCCCCTCCCTGTGTCCATGTGTTCTCATTGTTCAACAC
>CAUYUD010046850.1:0-20241 GCA_963575295.1 Alouatta caraya | reverse complement strand
CCATCATTCTCAGCAAACTGACACAGGAACAGAAAACCAAACACCGCATATTCTCACTCATAGACGGGTGTTGAACAATGAGAACACATGGACACAGGGAGGGGAGCATCTCACACTGGGGTCTGTTGGGGGGAAAAAGGAGAGGGACAGCAGGGGGTGGGGAGTTGGGGAGGGATAGTATGGGGAGAAATACCAGATATAGGTGATGGGGAGAAAGGCAGCAAATCACACTGCCATGTATGTACCTATGTAACAATCTTGCATGTTCTTCACATGTACCCCCAAACCTAAAATGCAATAAAAAGTATATATAGAAAAAAAAAAAAAAAAAAAAAACAAGACTTGATTAACTTGGAAGCTTTGCAGGCCCCCCTCCTTCCACTCCCACCCAGTACCTTCCTTTATGCATCTCTCCCATATGGCAGTTCTTGAGATAGATCATTTTATAATAAACAAACATAGTAAAGTGTTTTCCTGAGTTCTATGAGCCATCCTGGCAAATTATGGAACACATCAAGAAAGGGTTGTGGGAACCCCAATTTACAGCTGGTTGGTCAGAAGCTGGAGTCACAACCTGGTACTTGCCATTGGCTTGTTAAGTGGGGGTAGTCTTCTGTAATGGAGCCCTTAGCTTGTGGAATCCGACACTACTCCAGGTAGGTAGCATGAGGATTGAATTTAATTGAATTGTAGGACATCAAGTTGGTATTCACTGGAAAATTTCCTGTTATATGGAGGAAAAAAAGATCCCACACATTTTGGTCACTGAAGTGAAGTGTGTTGATTATGAGTAGAGAGAAAAACAGTTTTGTATTCTCCTTTACAGGTTCCTTATTGCCCCCACACTGGTAAGTTACTTGATCAGCTAATTAGCACCTTGAAAAACCAAGAGTTTTGTTAACAACTGTTGTGAAACCTCCATTCTTGTCTTTGCAGTTTAAAAGAATTTAAACAAGAGACAGGTAGCAAAGGAGATGCAGCAGAGTGGAATTTATTTTAAAGGAGAAAGAATACTCTGAGAGTTAGGTGCAGAATAGACAGTGAACCCTGAAAGACGATTCAGAGGAGGCTGCTGGTGAGGATGAGATGAGGTTGACTGTTACTAGGGAAACTCCCTTTGTAGGAGTCTTACATGATTTTTCATAAAGGGGTAGGAAGAGATGTTATTAGTAAGCATGTTCTGGGTGGTCCTCTGGGTGCCCATGTGCGGTAGCTTTCATACATCTCATGTCTTATTGGCATCTTAAATCTCTATCCCAGGGTGTGATTTTTACCATTATAATGAGCAAAAGGGTCAATCTGAGGACAGGTAAATTAAAATGCTCATACCCTCTACAGGGGATATTCTCCACTAGAGATAGCTTTGCTTGAATGAGCTTACAGAGCAAATGCTGGGGCTTATTGTGTTGAAGGTTCGCTTGTCACAGCTACTGCTTTCAGAGACATGGCTACTTCCTTTCCTACCTATCCTGCCTCAGTTTGGTCACAGACAACAGATGGTAGAGGTAGCGATGGCAGGCCACAAGTCCAGAATTCTAGCTAGACTGATGCAGGCTTGTGCTCCCTCTGTCAACTAAAAATATTCATATTCTTCTAATTGTTTATAATATAATTAAAATTTTCTTTTTATTTACTTTATAAAGACAGGGACTCCCCATGTTGCCCAGGCTGGTCTTGAACTTGGAACCTCAAATTATTCTCCTGCCTTAGCCTCCTAAAATGCTGGGATTACATGAGCCTCCTGCCTAGCCAAAACTTTTCTTTTTAAAACATCCTCTTGGGGAGGATCCAAGATGGCAGAATAGGAACAGCTCTGGAGTGCAGTTCCCAGCAAGAACAACGCAGAGGGTGAGTGATCACTGCATTTCCAAACGAGTTTTCATTGCCCACAGACCAGGAGATTCCCAGGCCAAAAAATCTCCCAGGACATTCCAGCACGGCTATTTCAGCCAGTGCCACGGGTTGGTGCACAGAAAGTCAAACAAATCTGGGCAGCTGTTTCAACTGAACACCTAGGAGATAGAGCTGCCCATTTAACTGAAAGGGAGGGGGCTGAGACAGGAAGCCAGGTGATCTGGCTCGGTGAGTCCCAAACCCACAAAACAAGCAATCTGAAATGCTCTGGATTGAGAGTGTCACAGCAAGTGCAGCTGGACCCGGGACGGTCCAGTTCGGTGGGGGGAAGGGCGTCTGCCACTACCGCAAGAAGTTCACACAGCAGCTGGGCAGAGCCCACGACAGCTCAGCAACACCTCTGCTGGCAGACTGTGACTAGACTATCTCCATGCTGGGCAGGGCATCTATGAAAAAAGGCAGCAGCATATCAGGAACTTATAAAGCCTGACCTTCCTAGGGCAGAGCACCTGGAAAAAGAGGCAGTTATGAGTTCAGCTGCAGCAGACTTAAATGTACCTGCCCAGCATCTCTGCATGGAACAGTGGAGCTCCCGGCACAGCACTTGATCTCCCATAAGAAACAGACTGTCTCCTCAAGCGGTTCCCCAACCCCCATATATCCAAAGAGGCATTTCATAAAGGAGAGCTCAGGCTGACATCTGGTGGGTAACCTTCTGGGACAAAGATAAGAGAAGAAGAAACCAGCAGCAACCCTTACTCTTCTGCAGCCCCCACAGGTGATCCCCAGGCAAGCAGAGTCTGGATTGGACCTCCAGCAGTCCTGCAACAGAGAGGCCTGACTGTTAGAAGGAAAGCTAAGAAACAGAAAGAAACAGCTTCAACATCAACAAAAAGGATGTCCACTCAGAGACCCCATCCAAAAGTCACCAACTACAAAGACCACAAATAGATAAAGCCACAAAGATGGGAAGAAACCAGCACAAAAAGGATGAAAACAACAAAAACCAGAGTGCCTCTCCTCCTCCAAGGGATCACAACTCCTCACCAGCAAGGGAACAAAGCTGGATGGAGAATGAGTCTGATGAATTGACAGAAACAGGCTTCAGAAAGTGGGTAATAATGAACCTCTCTGAGCAAAAGAAACATGTGCTAACCCAATGCAAAGAAACTAAGAACCTTGAAGAAAGATTAGATGAAATGCTAACTAGGAGAAACAGCTTAGAGAAGAATATAAATGACTTGATGGAGCTGAAAAGCACAGCAAGAGAACTTCACAAACAAACACAAGTTTCAATGGCTGAATCAACCAAGTGAAGAAAGGATATCATACACTGAAGATCAATTCAATGAAATAAAATGAGAAGGTAAGATTAGAGAAAGAAGAGTGAAAAGAAATGAACACATCCTCCAAGAAATATGGGATTATGTGAAAATACCTAATCTACGTTTGATAGGTGTACCTGAATGTGACAGAGAGAATGAATCCAAGCTGGAAAATACTCTTCAGAATATTATCCAGGAGAACATCCCCAACTTAGCAGGGGAGGCCAACATTCAAGTCCAGGAAATTTATAGCAGTAAATGCCCACATGAGAAATGAGGAAAGATCTAAAATTGACATCCTATCACCAAAATTGAAAGAGCTAGAGAAGCAAGATCAAAAAAACACAAAAGCTAGCTGAAGACAAGAAATAACTAAGATCAGAGCAGAACTGAAGGAGATACAGACACAAAAATCCTTCAAAAAATCAATAGGAGCTGGTTTTTTGAAAAGATCAACAAAATAGACTACTAGCCAGATTAATAAAAAGAAAAGGGAGAAGAATGAAATAGATGCAATAAAAAAAGGTAAAGGGGATATGACCACCGATTCCACAGAAATACAAACCACCATCAGAGATTACTACAAACAACTCTATGCACATAAACCAGTAAACCTGGAAGAAATGGATAAATTCCTGGAAACTTGCATCCTCCCAAACCTAAACCAGGAAGAAGCTGAAACCTTGAACAGACCAATAACAAGGGCTGAAGTTGAGCAGCAATTAATAGCCTACCAACCAAAAAAAGTCCAGGTCCAGAGGGGTTCACAGCTGAATTCTACCAGACATACAAAGAGGAGCTGGTACCATTTCTTCTGAAACTATTCCAAAGAATACAAAAAGAGGGAACCCTTCCCAAATCATTTTATGAGACCAACATCATCCTGATACCAAAACCCAGCAGAGACTCAACAAAAAAGAAAACCTCAGGCCAATATCCATGATGAACATAGATGCAAAAATATTCAATAAAATATTTGCAAACTGATTGCAACAGCACATCAAAAAGCTTATCCATCATGATCAAGTAGGCTTCATCCCAGGGATGTAAGACTGGTTCAACATATGCAAGTCTATGTAATCCACCACATAAACAGAACCAAAGACAAAAACCACATGATTATCTCAATTGATGCAGAGAAGGCCTTTGACAAAATTCAACAGTACTTTATGCTAAAAACTCTCAATAAATTAGGTATTGAAGGAATGTATCTCAAAATAATAAAAGTTATTTATGACAAACCTACAGCTAATATCATACTGAATGGGCAAAAATTGGAAGCACTCCCTTTGAAATCTGGCACTAGACAAGGATGTCCTCTCTCACCATTCCTATTCAATATAGTATTGGAAGTTCTAGCCAGAGCAATTAGGCAAGAAAAAAAAATAAAGTGTATTCAATTAGGAAAGGAGGAAGTCAAATTGTCTCTATTTGCAGACGGCATGATTGTATATTTAGAAGACCGTATCATCTCAGCCCAAAATCTCCTTAAACTGATAAGCAACTTCAGCAAAGTCTCAGGGTACAAAATCAACATGCAGAGCATTCCTATACACCAATAACAGATGTAAAGAGAGCCAAATCATGAGTGAACTCAAATTCACAATTGCTACAAAGAGAGTAAAATACTAGGAATACAACTAACAAAGGATGTAAAGGACCTCTTCAAGGAGAACTACAAACCACTACCCAAGGAAGTAAGAGAGGACCCGTATTTCTTTAAGATAAGAGATTCTCTGAATTTTCTAACAATTAGCAATTTCTGGTATCTCTGAAATTGGGTTCACCACCAGGTTTTCAGGAAAGGAGGTGCAGCATGGAAAGAGAGGTGAGTGACCCCAAGCCCGGCTCCCAGATGATTTCCTTAGACTGCGGAGTTTCACTCACACCTGGCAGATCAATTTAGAATTTAGAATTTTCTTATACAAATATAGATTGTGTATCTATTCCAAACACTGTGCTGGAAATACAGTGGTAAACATAACAGACAGTGCTTCCACTGCAAGAGCTGGAATTTAGAGTTGTAACAGAGCAATGAGAGTTTACAGAACCATGAGAATTTTCCAGCTAATAAGCACCTGGTAGGGACTCTGGCTCTGCTGAGGATGAAGAGCAGTGATTTAGCAACTGTTAAAACTCACTTCAGGGCTGGGTACAGTGGGCTACGCTTATAATCCCAACAATTTGGGAGGCTAAGTCAGGTGGATTTCTTTACCCTAAGAGTTTGAGACCATCCTGGGCAACATGGCAAGATCTTGTCTCTACAAAAAATTTAAAATATAGCTGGAACATGGTGGCATGCATCTGAGAAAATAGCCTTCATAAAAAAAGGCTTTGTAGACAAATCAAAGCTGAAATAGTTGTAAACAGATATGTGCTAAAAAACACTTAAAGAAAATATTTCTATCCAAAGGAATATAATAACAGTTTGAAATGAAAATCTACACCAAAAAATTGAAAGCAGCAGAAATTTTTAAAGTGCTAATATTTTTAAATATCCTTAAAAATAATCAACTGTTTTGGGCAAAAGATATGAACAGACACTTCTCAAAAGAAGACATTTATGTGGCCAACTAACATACAAAAAAAAAAACTTTTCATCATTGGTCATTAGAGAAATGCAAATCAAAACCACAGTGAGATACTATCTCATGCCAGTTAGAATGGCAATCATTAAAAAGTCAGGAAACAACAGATGCTGGAGAGGATGTGGAGAAAATGGAACACTTTTATACTGTTGGTGGGAGTGCAAATTAGTTGAACCACTGTGGAAGACAGTGTGGTGATTCCTCAAGAATCCAGAACCAGAAATACCATTTGACCCAGCAATCCCATTACTGGGTATACACCCAAAGGATTATAAATCATTCTACTATAAAGACACATGTACATGTATGTTTATTGCAGCACTATTGATAATAGCAAAGACTATGGAATACTATGCAGCCTTAAAAAGGATAAGTTCATGTCCTTTGCAGGCACATGAATGAAGCTGGAAACTATCATTCTCAGCAAACTAATGCAGGAACAGAAAACCAAACATCGCATTTCTCACTCATACGTGGGAGTTCGACGACGAGAACACATGGGCTTAGGGATGGGAGCATCACACACTGGGGCCTGCCAGGTGGTGGACTAGGGGAGGGATAGCATTAGGAGAAATATGTAACGTAGATGATGGGTTGATGGGTGCAGCAAACTACCGTGGCATGTGTACACCTATGTAACAAACCTGCACATTCTGCACATATATCCCAGAACTTCAAGTATAATAAAAAATAAAAATAAATCAATGGTTTAAAGCAAGAATAATGTCTTACAGGGTTCATAACATACAGAAGTAAAATGTATGAAAATAGTATCACAAATTATGGGAGAGAAAATGAGGTATATTCTTTAAAGGTTCTTACACTATGTGTGAAATACTGTAATGCCATTTCAATGTGAACTCTTATAAAGTTTACTTTTATCAGGTTTATATTTTAAACTCTAGAGCAATCTGGAAAAAATTTAAAAGAAATATAAGGAATAAGGCCAAAGGGGAGAGAATATTGAATAAAAACAAAGCAAAAAAGAAGAAAGGGTAACTAAGAACAGAGGAGCAACTGGAAAATAACTAGAAGTACTGTAGACTTAAATGCAAACAAGTCAGTAATTACATTAAATATAAATGATATAAACCTAAATTAAAAGGCAAAGACTGTTAGATTTCTTTAAAAGCAAGATTTAATTATATTTTATATATAAGACTCCACTTTAGCTGGAAAGACATAGATAAAATAAATAATAAAGGGTTGGGAAACATTATCATAAAGACATTAATCAAAAGAAAGTTGGAGTGGTTATAAATAATATCAGACAAAATATACTTTAGCACAAGGAATATCAAGGCAAATATAGGCACATTTTATAATGACATAACAAATATAAATATGATTACACCCAAGAGCAGGGCTTCAAAATACATAAAAATGAAAATACTAAAAGAAGAAGGAAAACACACAATTTTAGTTGGATATTTTTATGCTCTTCTCATAGTTACTGATAGAACAAGTAAACAAAAATCAGTAAAAAATGAGAAGATTTGAACAATACTATCAACCAACTAGATCAAATTGACATTTTTAGGATCCTCTACCCAACAACGGAAGAATAGACATTACTTTCTAGTCACATGGAACAATCACCTTAGTAAACTATACTTTGAGCCTTACAATAAATCTCCAAAAAATTAAAAGAATTGAAATCATACAAAATATAGTTTTTAACCATATATCAATAACAGAAAGATATTTGCAAAATCCACAATTATTTAGAAATTAAACAAAATTGGTTTCTTATAAGTCTCTCAAATTCATTCGTTTCCTCCTCAAACTTAAGTCTGTTTTGAGGTTGCTAATCTCAGAAGATATCACCATCTTCCCATTTCCAATGCATTAAACTTTTCCACTCTTTTATTTTAATAACCTCCCAATCCTATCTACTAACCACTGACTAATTCATGTGCTTCTATCTCTGAAAGTCTTTATTCTACAATCCTGCTACATTCCCAGTTTATGCCCTTATCTCCCATAGTGGTTATTCTATTAACTTTCCAAATAGACTTCTTCTTTCACTCATTCCTTCAATCCAATATACTCTCTCAACAATTATTATTCTCCCGAATCAGGGTTTCCAATGAATTGTGTATAATAAAGATGTGTTATCAAAAAATTTTTTCTGTGGCCAAAAGTATTTGGCCTAATAATACGTATTGACATTTAAAAGTCTATTTAGATTACTTCAGTAGAAATCCTGTTGTCCCAAATTTATTTGAAATTAAGTTTCTTTCCATAAAATACTTGCCAATACCCTCCGAATAAGTGTTTAAAGGAATTTCCTTTGGTGAATACTTTCCTAAATTATTAACATGACTTCACTTTTCCCCTCCCTTAAAAATTTGATGGTTCAAAAATGGCTATGAAATGACGTTCAAGTTCTATGGTCTAGATGCAAAGACTTTTATGGTTTGGCTTCAACTTCCTTCTTAAGCCTTATCTTTCTCATACCTCTCACCTCTATCTCATACCACCAAACTCTTCATGACTCAGCCATTCTGGATTAGTGTTCATGATACAAAAATACCATGTATGCTCTACTTATTTTCTTGCTCTTTCCTGTATATTCACTTATTTTCACCTATTCGTCCAAATCCAGCCCAATTAAAGCATGCCATTAATTTTTTCAGTCAATATATCCATTAAATATCTACTATATATTAGACATTGAGGTCTATTTCAAAAAGGTCCCAGTTGGAAATAATCTCTTCCTCCACAGCAATCCAATAGTGAGCTTTACTTATGTTACAATTTTGTTTATATTATGTTTAATGTATTTTAAAGCACTTATCAAAAGCTGATTCTCAAATACAGCGGGCACCCTCTTGTCTAAAGCTTACATTTGCTTTTTTCTCTCATGGATTACTTCTTCCCCAGCTATCTGTATGTTCACCTCCTATTACTTTCAGGTACTGATTCAAATGGGGACTCCTCAATGAGGCCTTCTCTGACCATTTTGTGAAATTGTAGTTTCCTTACTCCCTTTTTAATCTTGTTTTCTCCACAATATTTACCATGTGGCATGATGTAAGTTTTACATCATTTTCATAAACTTCTTAATCACAGGGATTTTTATTGATCTTGTTCATTGCTCTATCTCTGGGATCCAGAGCAAGGCTCACCACTTAGTAGATGTGATGGTTAATTTTTTTTTTTTTTTTTTAGACAGAGTTTTGCTCTTGTTACCCAGGCTGGAGTGCAATGGCGTGATCTCGGCTCACCACAACCTCCGCCTCCTGGGTTCAAGCAATTCTCCTGCCTCAGCCTCCCGAGTAGCTGGGACTACAAGCACGTGCCACCATGCCCAGCTAATTTTTGTATTTTTTTTAGTAGAGACGGGGTTTCACCATGTTGACCAGGATGGTCTCGATCTCTTGACCTCATGATCCACCTGCCTCGGCCTCCCAAAGTGCTGGGATTACAGGCGTGAGCCACCGCGCCCGGCCCTGATGGTTAATTTTATGTGTCACCTTGGCTAGGCCATAGTAACCAGATATTTGGTTAAACATCAGTCTAGATGTTGCTATGAAGGTATTTTTATATGAGATTAACATTTTAAAATCAATATATTTTTAGTAAAGCAGATGACCCTCCATAATGAGTGGGCCTCATTCACTTAGGTGAAGGCCTTAAGAGAAAAAGACTGAGGTCCTCTACAGAAGAGGAAATTCTGTCTTCAGACTGCTTTTAGACCCTAGCTGCATCAGTGACTTTTCCTTGGGCCTTCAGCCTGCCCTGTGGGTTTCAAACTTGTCAGCCCCCACAATCTCACTATCCATATATACAAAAATAGAGAGAGAAAGAGAGAGAGAGTCTATAAAGAGATCTATACAGGGGGAGAGAGAGAGAATTGTCTTTCTCTGGACAACCCTGACTAGTACAGTAGGCACTCAGGAAATACTTGAATATGAGTAAATTTGATTAGTTAGTTGTATACAGTTCCAATTCCCTTTTTTACACTTTAAGCTCCATGAAGGGGCTATAACTTATCCATTTTGCTTTTTATTCAGTATTTAACATTATTATTCATTCATTTAGCATATATTTTTTGATTATCTTCCAAGTACCAGGCATTGGATGCATGCTACACACATGCCTTGTACTTTCCTATCTTTCTGCCTTTGCTCTTTCTCCCCTCCCCTAAAACATTTATTTCACTCATCCTTTAAAATCCAGCTCAAACATAACATCTTCTATAAATAAGAAGCCATTCATCTATTCTGAAAACATTAATTGAATGTCTATTATGGGTTACGTTTGTTGAATAACCATATGAGCTTGTATTATTCCATTTTCATGCTGCTAATAAAGACATACCGGAGACTGGGAAGAAAAAGACGTTTAATTGGACTTACAGTTCCACATAGCTGGAGAGGCCTCAGAATCATGGCGGGCGGCAAAAAGCACTTCTTATAAGGCAGCATCAAAAGAAAATGAGGAAGAAGCAAAATTGGAAACCCCGATAAACCCATCAGATCTCATGAGATGTATTCACTATTACGAGAATAACACAGGAAAGACCAGACCCTGTGATTTAATTACCCTCCCTAGGTCCCTTCCACAACACATGAGAATCTTGGGAGATATAATTCAAGTTGAGATTTGGGTGGAGACACAGTCAAATCGTATCATTCCACCCCTGGCCCCTCCAAATCTCATGTCCTCACATTTCAAAACCAATCATGTCTTCCCAAAAGTCTCCCAAAGTCTTAGCTCATCTCAGCATTAACTCAAAAGTTCACAGTCCAAAGTCTTATCTGAGACAAGGCAAATCCTTTCCACTTATGAACCTGTAAAATCAAAATCAAGTTAGTTACTCCTTAGATATAATGATGGTACAGACATTCGGTAAATATAGCCATTCCAAATGGGGAAACTGACCAAAACAAAGAGGCTACCGACCCCATGGAAGTCCGAAATCCAGCAGGACAGTCAAATCTTAAAGCTCCAAAATGATCTCCTTTGACTCCATGTCTTGCATTTGGGTCATGCTGATACAAGAGGTGGGTTCCCACGGTCTTGGGCAGCTCCACCCCTGTGGCTTTGCAGGGTACAGCCTCTTTCCCTGCTGCTTTCACTGGCTGGCATTGAGTGTCTGCGGTTTTTTCTAGGTGCACAGTTCAAGCTGTTGGTGGATATATCAACAATCTGGGATCTGGAGAATGCTGGCCCTCTTCTCACAGATCTACCAGGCAGTGCCCCAGTAGGGACTCTGTGTGGGGGCTCTGATCCCACACTTACCTTCCACACTGCCCTAGCAGAGGTTCTCCATGAGGGCCTCGCCCCTACAGCAAAATTTTGCCTGGGCCTACAGGTGTTTCCATACATTGTCTGAAATCTAGGCAGAGGTCCCCAAACCTCAGTTCTTGACTTCTGTACATCCACAGGCTCAACACTACATAGAAGCTGCCAAGACTTCTGGCTTCCACCCTCTGACACCACAGTCCGAGCTCTACATTGGCCCCTTTCAGCCATAGCTAGAGTGGCGGGGACACAGAGTACCAAGTCCCTAGGCTGCGTACAGCATGGGGACCCTGGGCTTGGCCCAGGAAACCACTTTTTCCTCCTGGGCCTCTGGGCGTGTGATGAGAGGGGCTGCCGTGAAGTTCTCCGACGTGGCCTGGAGACATTTGCCCTGTGGTCTCGGGGATTAACATTAGGCTTCTTGGTACTTATGCAAATTTCTGCATCTGCTTGAATTTCTCCTCAAAAAACGGGTTTTTCTTTTCCTCGTTGATCCACTATATTGTCAGGCTACATATTTTCTGAACTTTTATGCTCTGTTTCTCTTTCAGAACAGAATGCTTTTAAAAGTACCCAAGTCGCCTTTTGAATGCTTTCTTCCTTTGAAATTTTTTCCTCCAGATACCCTAACCATCTCTCTCATGTTCAATGTTCCACAGATCTCTAGGGCAAAATGTCACCAGTCTCTTTGCTAAAATGTAACAAGAGTCACCTTTGCTCCAGTTCCCAAGAAGTTTCTCATCTTCGTTGGAGACCACCTCAGCCTGGACCTGATCGTTCATATCACTATCAGCATTTTTCAAAACCATTCAACAAGTCTAGGAGGTTCCAAACTTTCTCACATTTTCCTGTCTTCTTCTGAGCCTTCCAAACTGTTTCAACCTCTGCCTTTTTACCCAGTTCCAAAGTTGCTTCCATATTTTCAGGTATCTTTTCAGCAACACCCCACTCTACTGATATCAATTTACTGTATTAGCCTGTTTTCATGCTGCTGATAAAGACATACCTGAGACCAGGAACAAAAAGATGTTTAATTGGACTCACAGTCTCACATCATTGGGAAGGCTCCAGAATCATGGCGGGAGGTGAAAGGAACTTCTCAAATGGTGGTGGCAAAAGAAAATGAGGAAGAAGCAAAAGCAGAAACCCCTGATAAACCCGTAAGATCTTGTGAGGCTTATTCACTATCACAAGACTAGCATGAGAAAGACCAGGCCTCATGATTCAATTACCTACCCCTGGGTACCTCCCACAACATGTGGAAATTCTGGGAGATACAATTCGAGTTGAGATTTGGGTGGGACACAGCCAAATCATATCAGAGTCTCCCTGCAAAAAAAGGAGTTACATAAAGTTGGCAAGATTCAGAGAAACAGATTCCTGAAAGTTTAACTTTTCAGGGAGTCTGTATATTACTAGCAACACAAACACTAAAAATACATAGAGCAGTTGATTGGAATTACTCTGGTCATCTCCAAAGTATCTCATCTATCACCCAAAGGACCAGAGCATACATTCATATGAAATCAAAACATCAAGTAAATGTAAACAGTGAGAAGTGCCTCAAAATATGTCTCATAAGTCTCTTAAATTCATTATTTTCCTCCACAAACTTACCTCTATCCTTGGGTTGTCTATGAGTTTAAATTCATTTGAGTACAGCAGGTTGGGGGTAGTAAAGAAAGAAAATGGCAAAGGGTTTTCAGAGGAGCATTATTTTTACACTTCAACTATATTTTCATCATCAAAAGTGATTAGCAAGCCAAGTGCGGTGGCTCATGCCTGTAATTCTAGCACTTTTGGAGGCCAAGGCAGGTGGATAGCCTGAGGTCAGGAGTTTGAGACCAGCCTGGCCAACACAGTGAAACTCCATCTCCACTAAAAATATAAATCTTAGCCAGTTGGCGGTGGTGGCCACCTGCATTCCCAACTACTCATGAGGCTGAGGCAGGAGAATCACTTGAACCCAGAGGGCAGAGGTTGCAGTGAGCCAAGATCGCATCATTGCACTCCAGCCTGGGTGACAGAGCGAAACTCGATCCCAGAAAAAACAACAACAACAAAAAAAACAACTGATTAGTCCAGGTCAACCCCATCTCAAAAAAGAAAAAGAAAAAACGGTGATTACTCCAGGTCAAGTGTCAGCACTAAAAAGCTAAATCTTCGAGTGTGAGGTGAAAAGGAGTCTTCTTACCTTGCATTGAAATGATTTATTAGGATAACAGATTGACAGACTGTAAAGGTCCCTGTCAGTCAGCCCACCAAACCTCACCTTGCTTCCACATTGTAATAAACTTGACTTGCGGCTCCTGTCGGATAATATATCCATATGCCTTGGATGCTCCAGGAGCTGAAAGGTCATTCTGGACCAGAATGCCTCTCAGTCATGTGTGGGTGCTCCTGGTCTCTCCTCACTTGCATATCATTGTATTTAAAGCCACAAACTGGTAAGTTTCCATCTCTTGTTCAACCCATCAGCCTAAGTCTGAATCATAAATTATATTTTTCTATTTTACAGTCAGAAAAGTCTCCTCTTCTTCAATGATAATAAAATCGGTGGACCAGATTCTGCCCTTCACTACTAACGTAAAAATCCTGCTGAAGTCAGCAGGACTTAAGGGCATCCAACTTTGGACAGAGAGTGTTCCAACTTTTTTCCTTGCTGGATTTTTATTACCTGACATCTTTCTGATTCCTCTGGATTGCACAATAAGGGAAGGGTGGCCCAGTTTGGGTAAAATAAAAAATGACCCAAACCACTGACCTAAATCCTGCCTTTGAAATTTAAAATTACATTTACTAGGAAGGAAAACAGTTTTTTGAGTGTGGGTGGTTTTCTTTTTCAAAAACCATTTTCAAATGTTGACCTCTGAATGTTTTCATACCAGTTTGGATTGGAAAACAGAAGGGTAGGTAAACATTTTTTTAAAGCTTGGTAGGGGAAGCTTATCCTTTTCTGAATTCATTATCTGCAAGAAGCAGGAAATACCAAGAACTTTTTTTTTTTTTTCCAAAAGATTTCCTGGTCACATTGCCAGATTTGACTCGAAAAGCAAATTGTCCATTTTTGTGAAATATTGAGGCTTTTTTTCCTCCTTTCCTTCTAAGGTGAACTCAGGTAGCAGAGAAGTAGAGGTAGGAAAGTTTTGCTTGGGGTCGTGAGATGGAGTTGAGGACGGCTCATCCTTTGCACAAATCAAGGGGCATATGTACTGTTGCCACATAAGGAACAGGCCACATGGTTTGATGTAATGAATACTCCAAGACTATCCCATCATAAACCTCACAGCTCTTCTGTTGTGCCTGAGATAACTACTTAAGTCAGTCTTCATATAAGATGCCACCTCTTGAGGCACTCTGAAGATTATCTGGGATATAGGACTCTAGGACACTGTAACCTATACCCAATTAATTATCAATTCCTTATCTGAAACCAGAGCCCTGACCAAATGGAACATGAAAGGCCAATTTTGATAAAGAGAGGAAAAAGGAGGAAGAAAAGATGTGAGTCAAAGCTCTAGAGGAACAAAAGCAGTTGGTCACTATGGGTTTGCCATAACTTTACCAATCTGTACATACATGGACACTTATCCCATTGTGTTCTCATTGTGTGTATACATAGCTAGTGCCTGACCTAAACTGGTCTCCTTAAAATTGGGCTCTTTGTCTCATTTATGTTTCTTTCACCACACCTAGCACAAGGCCTACTAACATGGAAGGCAGTATAAAACAGTGCTTTGGCTTAAGTCCTGGGTTTAAATTCTGCCCTTCACAAGCTATGTGACTTTGGGTGAGATATTGTACCTCATTAAGTCTAATCTGTAAAATGGGTATAATAATTCCTTCCTGCAAATTTCCTTCTGAGGATTAAGATATGCTTTAAAGTGTCTTTCACAGTACTTGGCAGAGTATGCACTTTACAAAAACTCATTATTATTATGCACTCAAAAACTTTGTTGAGTAAATGCATCAGGCAATCAACTAGGAATTAGCAACGATTCATCAGGAAAGTTGGAATGTTTGGTCATATCAAGAGTCAGGGAGGGAATGCTAAAAGAAGGCACGAAACAATTGATCACAACTTTTGTTTTTAGCACAATTTCAAAAATCTTATCACATTTGGTGATATATTTGAATACAGTAAAAGTCTCAAAACAGCACTAAAATAGCAATGACTTCTAAAGCAATCGCTGCTCAAGAAGAGCTGTGTTTCACAATGTCGACACTGTGCACTGGTCACCTTTTAGCCCCTTGCTGCTGATGAAGCAAAACTGTGTATATGTGCTCTTAAATTCCTACAGAGCAAAGTCGTCCTGGGTTCCAACTAACATTTCTTAAGTGCTGACATAATGTGACATGGGGCCTCTGACCTCATTCGGATCATGTCATACCCTACGCTACATCATAAAAGCTAATATTTGTTGACGGCTTCCTATGTACTCAGCACATTTCTAAGCACTTTTACATGAATCAATTTGTTTAATCCTTACAACCCTATGATGTACGTACTACCTATGTGGAAATTACCATTACCATCATAATGAGGAAACTGAAGATGAGGAAACAGAGGCACATGGATTCAAACAACTTGGTTCAAGTCAAAGAGATAGAGTTGAATCAGATATCTGAACCCAGACAGGTGGACTCCAGAGTCCTTAACCACTACGTTACATGCACCACAAGATATACCAGCTCCACCTTCCTATTACAGACACTATCATAGCAGTATTTGTATATTACATTGGAGCTAAATACACTTTACACGTGGGCAAAAATATAGCTGTATACCTCGGGAGGATCTGCACACACAGTATGAGATCTGCTGGCAGAGACAATGTCCTACAAGCAAATTCTGCTTAATTCACAAATACGCCAACAAACCAAACTGAGGATGTGGAGCAAAAATTGACCGTGTTCTCAAGCGTTAAGTCTCAAATGAAACGTGGCCTCTTGAGATCTCAGCCACGATCTCTGTTTCTAGTAAGATGCTGTTGACAGCCTCTTCAACACATTTTCTGAATTTTCTGCCAGTAGGGAAGGCCTACAAATAGCTGCTGGGCAATTGTGGGGCACTGCCAGAGCTCCCTAAAGCTATCAGCTACACCTGCAAATTTTTGACAATTCTTTTCTCATAATAGACTTTGCTTAAAAATTAAATTGAGCTCAACAGTCAATGAAAGGAAAGGCAGCAATTATTGAGGGTAGTAAGCAACATGGGGAATATAAGACCTTCCTTTCAGTTTTTGTTCTAGACCCAGGCTTGTGCACCTGTGTACCCCGTAGGTGTATTCAGTGCTGTCGAACACCTATTGCCCCCAGACATTTTCCTCACACACATTTTTATATCTGTGCATGAGCTGGTTTTTAACACTCCCAAATTTGGTTCACTATTGTATTGATTATTTCTAGATGTTAAGATTCAGCAGTAATCTCTATCATCCATTTTCTGACCCTGTACAATAGCAAGATTCAGTAACGTCTGTCTAACTGAAATTATGAAAAACAGTTGCAATCTTACACTGTATTGCATCCAAATAAAATGTTAGCTCTGTCCTGGAATAGACAGATTCAATTACATATTTATTAACATTTGGCAAACAGGCCAAGGACTCAGCTTTGTTATCTTCAGAATCTTTACTGCGTGTAAGCTACCTCTCTCCTCAGCTGGAACAGTCATGCCCAGTTATGAAGTTATACATGCTTCAAGATTCACAGTTGAAAAGATATTCAGTAGTCCTTAGAATAGTTGTAATTTTGCACTCCACCTTTCATTTTTAGGCTGTCCCTGCTGATTCATTCATCCTGTCCTCCATTTCTAAATCAGATGAGACTGTGGCCGTTAGAAGTAAGGAACGTCTCCACTCACAGATGAAGAAAATGGGCATCTTACTGATTCTTCTTTAGTTACGTAATCATATTCCAGAAAAACATGCAGCACTGAGAGGACTTATCTGACCATTAAAAAGTGACAGTTCAAAAATATTCCTCACCCTCATTAGGGCCACCCATTAAAGCAGACTCCTTTAGGGTTACCAAATACACTGGGAACAGAACTTCCAGTAAAATAAATACATACAACTCTGGAATCATCGTTAGTTTCAATTATTTGTATTCTTATGCTTCACCCAAGGAATGGTGGCTGATCAAGAGGAATGTCCACAGACTGTTGCCCCTCCTATTGCTGAATACCCTTGACAAAAACCAGCTAGAAAACTGGACTAGGTAAATAAAAATGAAGTCACCCCAAGGGAGGTTAGCATTCATCCCCGTTACCATCATCTCTTATCTAGTGGTAGTTTCTCCGCTCCCATTCTTACCCACTCCCAATTCTTTCTCTTCGCACAGCCCATTGGTGTTTTTATGAATACTCTATCAGATCACATCCCTCTCCTGCTTAAAGATTTTCAATGGATTCCCCATTACCTAAGGGAAGAAAATGCAAATTCTTTCTGCTGTCATACAAGATGCTTTAGAAGGAGTCTTATCTACCTCTCCACCTCGTTTGCCATCCTTTTCTCCTTCCCTCACATGTTCCAAGCATGTTCACCTCCTTTAACATTCTGAATTATACCCAACTCTTTCCCAGATCAGAATATATATTTCTCCCTCTTCCTAAAGTACATCCCTCCCACAACCCACCTCAACTTTTCTCATGGAAGGTGCCTTGATTTTCAGGATTCTCTTCATTGTCCCCCCTTAGAACAGGTATTTTTATTATTATTTGATTATTATTATTTCAATAGTTTTTGGGGTACAGGTGGTTTTTGGTTACAAGGATGAGTTCTACAGTGGTAAGTTCTGATATTTTAGTGCACCTGTGAAACAAATCTTTTAAAACCCGTATCTCATCCTATCGCAGCACTCTGTTAAATGTATTTGTTCATTCTTTCAACAAATTTATTTCGTGCACTAAGTATGTTCCAGGAACCATTTTAAGCACTGTGGATACAACAGTGAACAAGAGTGAACATTTTAGTCAGAGAAGCAGACAATAAGCAAAATAAGTAAATTGAGTATCAAAAACATTTAGATAATTCTAATGTAGAGTGGCAATGAGTCTCACTGAGAGGGTGACACATGAGAAAAGATGGCACGGAGGAAAGGGGCCAGCCAAATGACTGTCTAGGGAGACAGTATTCCAGGAGAGGGAGCATCCAGGGCAAAGTCCTGAGGCAGGAAAATCCCTGGAGTGTTTGAAGAAGGCAAGGAGCTATAGTGACTAAAGCGGACTGAGTTGGAGGACAGTTATGAGAAACGAGGCAGGAAAAGTAAGATTAGGATTAGATGGAGTAGGGCCCAGGACAGCATAGTAGGTCCTTCAGCTTTTACTCTAAGTGAAATGGGAAACCCTTGGAAGCTTTTGTGTTAAGGGTCGTGTGATCTGCCTTGCATTATAGAAGGATCACTCCAGCGCTCTTTGGGAGAACAATTTGAAGGAAAGAGTCATAGACTGAACGTTTGCGTACATTCAAATATTGAAACTTTAACTACCAATATGATCTCTCAAGGCCTGTGAGAAGGTGATAAAGGTTAAATGAGGTCAAAATGCTGAAGCCCTGATCCTAAGGACTGGTGGTCCTATAAGACATGGAAGCTGTAGCTTTGTAGTATAGTTTGAAGTCCGGTAGTGTAATGCCTCCAGCTTTGTTCTTTCAAATTTTTATTTTATTCTTCATGTCAACAACATATACAACATACAGGAAGAAACTAGTAGCAGTGCCTCCAGGAAAGAAAGACTAGAATGAGGAGAGTCTATACTTTTCTCGATATATACATACATCCTTTTGGATCTTTTAAACTTTGCACCATGTGCAAAGATTACCTTTTCAAGACTGATCAATCAATGTAACAAAAACAAGTCCAGGCATGGTGGCTCATACCTGTAATCCCAGCACTTTGGGAGACCGAGGAGGGTGGATCACCTGAGGTCAGGAGTTTGAGACCAGCTTGGTCAACATAGTGAAACCCCTTCTCTACTAAAAATACAAAAATTAGTTGGGTGTGGTGGTGTATGCCTGTAGTCCCAGTTACTCAGGAGGCCAAGGCAGGAGAGTCACTTGAACCTGGGAAGCAGAGGTTGCAGTGAGCTGAGATTGCACCACTGCACTACAGCCTGGGTGACAGAGTGAGACTCAATCTCAAAAAAAAAGCTCTCTTGAGCATCTTTCTCTCTGGCTAGCACAGGTGAGGAAAAGGAGAGTGCCATGTTTTCACCCCCCATTTCATCACACACCTTGCTGCAAAGATGGACATAAACTCAAAGTTACCATGATTTTATTATATGTACAATTTTGATAATTTTCTTCAATCTTGAATCAAATTTAGAGAATGTTGTTGATCACTGATGACTATAAGTGGCTAAAGCTCTGGGTTGACATCTAGGGGTGACCTCTCTTATTAAGACCCAATGAATGCCCTGCTTGGCCACAGCCTCTGCTGATACTTTTAGGTAGTGATTCCAACACACTCTGTAATCTCTAGCAGGGCTCATGAAGCAATGGTTAATTTAAGACTATGCCCTCCATGGTAAGAGTTTTCAGTAACCAACAGCAAAAATTGTTGAGCATACCTTCTTCACAAACATATATGTATACATATATTATAGAAATGCATATGTGTGTGTATATATATGAATATGAAGAAATATATATGTATACATATATATGTGTGTGTCTTAATATGTATGAGCTTATGAAGCTTAAGAAATAAGCCCAAGAACAAATTTATACTCAGCATAGCAGTGGTTTTGTGCAAGTATAAGGTAAATGTCAGGTGACTTACAAGTGAGATCACAGCAGTGATAACTTGTGGTATCCACTGAAAAATCTACAGTAGCCATAAGTGTCTTCTAATAAAGGAATCTTGTCAGTAGTTTGCTCTCCTTTCTCTTGGTGAGCATCAGATTTATTATCACCTCTGCATCTGGTTTTACAAAATTCTCAGCAGTGATGTGTCTTATATCTGTTTTTTGCTGTAAGGAATGCAACCTTGAATAATGACTCTGTAATTTTAGCCTTTTTAAAAATTGCCTTTAGAAACAATTTCCATATACCACCAGACTGGAAAACACTGATTTGTATTTTTTTTTTTTTTTTTTTTTTTTTTTTGAGACGGAGTTTCGCTCTTGTTACCCAGGCTGGAGTGCAATGGCGCGATCTCGGCTCACCGCAACCTCCACCTCCTGGGTTCAAGCAATTCTCCTGCCTCAGCCTCCCGAGTAG
>CAUYUD010046847.1:0-16361 GCA_963575295.1 Alouatta caraya | reverse complement strand
TTTTTTTTTTTATTGTAATTTAGGTTCTGGGGTACATGTGCAGATCATGCAGGATTGTTGCATAGGTACATACATGGCAAGGTGGTTTGCTGCCTTCATCCCCCCATCACCTATATCTGGTATTTCTCCCCTCATTATCCCTCCCCACCCTCCCCACCCCTGCTGTCCCTCCCCTCCCCCCTCCCCCACTGACTGCAGTATGTGATGCTCCCCTCCCTGTGTCCACGTGTTCTAATTGTTAAACACCACCTATGAGTGATAACATACAGTGTTTGGTTTTCTGTTCTTGTGTCAGTTTGCTGAGAATGATGGTTTCCAGATTCATCCATGTCCCTATGAAGGACCCAAACTCATAGTTTTTTATGGCTGTGTAGTATTCCATGGTGTATGTTTGCCACATTTTCTTTATCTAGTCTATCGATGATGGACATTTGGGTATAAATTGTTCTATCATAGACACATGCACACATATGTTCATTGTGGCACTGTTTACAATAACAAAGACCTGGAACCAACCCAGCCAAGTCAATTCTAAGCAAAAAGAATGAAGCTGGCGGCATCACGCTATCTGACTTCAAACTATACTACAAGGCTACGGTAATCAAAACAGCATGGTACTGGTACCAAAACAGAGATATAGACCAATGGAACAGAACAGAGGCCTCAGAGGCAACGCCACACATCTACAATCATCTGATCTTTGACAAACCTGAGAAAAACAAGCAATGGGGAAAGGATTCCCTGTTTAACAAATGATGTTGGGAAAACTGGCTAGCCATGTGCAGAAAGCAGAAACTGGACCCCTTCCTGACACCTTACACTAAAATCAACTCCAGATGGATTAAAGACTTAAACAGAAGACCTAACACTATAAAAACCCTAGAAGAAAATCTAGGCAAAACCATTCAGGACATAGGCGTAGGCAAGGACTTCATGGCTAAAACACCAAAAGCACTGGCAACAAAAGCCAAAATAGACAAATGGGATCTAATTAAACTCCAGAGCTTCTGCACAGCAAAAGAAACCATCATTAGAGTGAATCGGCAACCAGTAGAATGGGAGAAAAATTTTGCAATCTACCCATCTGACAAAGGTTAATATCCAGACTCTACAAAGAACTAAAACAGATTTACAAGGAAAAAAAAAGCCCATTCAAAAGTGGGTGAAGGATCTGAACAGACACTTTTCAAAAGAAGACATATATAAGGCCAACAAACATATGAAAAAATGCTAATCATCACTGGTCATTAGAGAAATGCAAATCAAAACCACATTGAGATAACATCTCATGCCAGTTAGAATGGTGATCATTAAAAAATCTGGAGACAACAGATGCTGGAGAGGATGTGGAGAAATAGGAGCACTTTTACACTGTTGGTGGGAGTGTAAATTAGTCCGACCATTATGGAAGACAGTGTGGTGATTCCTCAAGGACCTAGAAATAGAAATTCCACTTGATCCAGCAATCCCATTACTGGATATATATACAAAGGATTATAAATCATTCTATTATAAAGACACATGCACATGTATGTTCATCGTGGCATTGTTTACAATAGCAAAGACCTGGAACCAACCTAAATGCCCATCAATGATAGACTGGACAAGGAAAATGTGGCATATATACACCATGGAATACTATGCAGCCATAAAAATGATGAGTTCATCTCCTTTGTAGGGACATGAATGAATCTGGAAACCATAATTCTCAGCAAACTGACGCAAGAACAGAAAATCAAATACCGCATGTTCTCATTCATAGGCAGGTGTTGAACAATGAGAACACATGGACACAGGGCGGGGAGCATCACAAATTCGAGTCTGCTGTGGGGGACTTGGGGAGGGACAGTGTGGGGTAGGGAGTTGGGAGGGATTACATGGGGAGAAATGCCAGATATAGGTGACGGGGGGATGGAGGCAGCAAACCACATTGCCATGTATCGATCTTTGCAACAATCCTGCATGTTCTGCACATATACTCCAGAACCTAAAGTGCAATAAAAAAATATATACATATATATATAGATGTAGATATGTAGATATAGATGTCTCTTTGGAAAAATTAGACTGGTTTAATAACTTTGATTTTAAAATAGCTCTATATCTTTTCCATATAAAAAATATATATCTTCTACCATATAAAAATAATGTTAGCACAACATTTTGGTTTGTGAAAGTCTTGGGTTATTTTTTATGAAAAGTTTAATTAATTTGTATTTTCCAAATTTCCTTTACTAGCTTTGGTGGTTGAATAAACTAAAATCATTTTAAATTCATAAAATTGTAAAATTATGTGTTCAACAAATTACTTGATAACATGTAATCTTTATAAAAATAGGTTAATTTTTATAATTCTATGAAAGACTCAGCGTATTAACTTAAATTGTATTTTCTAGATCCTTAGTTAATTTTTAGTACTTGAGATAATATAAATTTGAGCTAAGAAATTATCTTTGGACAACATAATTTTAATATATCTGTGTTCTTATTTAATTCTTCACATAGTAGTGATCAATTACCAGATTAAAAAAGATGTATAAATGTTGTTAGATTAAAAATATATTTTTAAATAATAGACATTAGTCACCTCAAGTTAGTAGTGAAAGTAGATCTTTCCTTATATCCTTCCCTTATGTTCCTATCTGGAATGAAAAACAGTCTATATAACTTGATATTTTTGATATGTGGAGGCTGGACTTTTGGAAGACACACAAACATTTAAAACAGTACACGATGTCAAGAAGCCTGTATTAATTAATTGGAGACATTCAGGAATAACATTATTTTTGTCTCTATTTTGCTTCATAGAATGTCGAAGAATAGACAAGTCCTCTCCTATGTGAACAGCAAAAGCTTCTCTTGCAAACAGATGCTGTGCACCTTGTTGGTGAGGGAGGAAGCTGGTATAGCATCTGTGGAGAGCAATTCGGCATTATCTATTCTAACTGGTTTGTTGAACATACTGGTGTTTGTGAGGGCAAGCAGTAGAGAAAAAAACCATTATTTGCTCATAACACTACCTTTCTTCCATGCTACTTTGAATCTCCGTTTTCTATACTTTCACGAAATCATGGGTAGATCTGACAGCTTTTCTGGTCGCTTCCAGTTATTAGTGAATAGTCTCGTTTTCTGGGTATTAACAGATTTGGTTCAGTTCCATATCAAAGCTTTAATCTCATCCAATTTAATGCTTCTTCCCAACCCCTGGCTCAGTCCTCACTCAGGCTCAGAAATCTGAAGCCCAGAAAGAATGTCCTGGTTGGCTTCTCACTATTTCTCCCTAAACTTTTTTCTTCTATTTCTGCTATGATTTGAGTGTGTCTCCTCCAAAATTCACGTTGAAACTTAGTAAGTCGCCTCTGGAGAATGCAGCAACAAGGTGCCATCTTGGAGGGGAGAGTATCCCCTCACCAGACACCAAACCTGCTGGTGCCTTGATCTTGAACTTCCCAGCCTCCAGAACTATGAGAAATAAACTTCTGTGGTGTTTTGTTATAGCACACACATGGACTGAGACACTTTCTCTTTTACTCACCTGTGACCTCTGGTTCCCTTAAGTCTGGCACAGGGGGAGGAAGAGCAGCAAAGGGTGGAAAATGTCTTTAGTGACTGAGACAGTTGTAATTTGGCTTTGGTGCCCTCTGCATGTGGCCAGTGTTCAAATGCTTGACTTTTTACAAGATGATGTTGAGGCTCACTGGAGACCTTTACCCAAACTTTCTGACCCAGCCAACATGCCCTCCATTTAAAACTCCCATGCTCAGACCTTGGCACCCTGCACCCTCCAGCCCAGCACCTCCAGCCTGTTTTTGGAGGGATACTTTTCAATTCCAGTTCCCTTCCACAGGGCCCACATCAGACCACAGGAACATTGCTCCCATCACTGGAGGAGGTAAGACTGCACCCATGTGTATTGAAACTATACCCAAGGGATCCTATTTAATGGAGGTAACCAATTGATGGCACAGGAAGAGATTGATGTCATTGAAAGAAGAATTTATTATTTATGTTTCCTAAGAAAAGGGGACATGTCATGCCACCAAGACCACGGGGGAAATGCCAGTTTTCGACAGGCAGAAGCAGGAATGAGGGGAAGGCCTAGTCTTTATTGAGGTTTCCATGGGAAAAGCAAGCAGGGCAGAGTAAGCAGTTTAGGATTTGCTATTTGAATAATTCCAGAGGGCTCTGGGGCACAGGAGTTGTCTCTAGTTGCCGGTACCTGGCCTGGGATGATTTAGGACTGGAGGGCGGTTTACCTTGATATGTGAACCAGATACGGAGGTAGTTGGGGCTATAGACTTAGGATTTGTTGGTCTGCAATGAAAGAAGGCAATTTGTTATTATCTTTAGGAATTAGCAAGCTCTGGGGAGGTGGGAAGGCAGTTCTCTCCCTGGGTCTGTAAGGTCTGCAAATACTAGAGTATTAAAAATGCAGAAAACAAGAAAATCTAATTAATGTAATTGGCCCCGTAGTGCCAAATAGGCAAACACGGAGTCTAAGAAAACACGGAACACCAAGGCAGCCTCTTCTCACTCTGCTCGTGGAGGGAGCTTTGTCACAGATTGCGGCCTTTAGACTGCTTTCCTAGTAGTGACTCAAATACTAGTTTCTGCATCCCCAAATATCAAGGGAAACATGACAAGTTCTCTGGGTGACTCTTAAGAACCCCCTCACTTGGCTTAACCTAAGAGGGAAACAAGCTCTAAAAAGCAAAAACAGTACATGACTCTGACAACACTCCAGTCTCTCATGCTCTAAAGAAACATTGTCTTCCAATGTTCTACCTCTCCATGAACTCTTAGCCTTCTCTTATGTAACCTGGAGGCAAAGGAGAGGCTGAAGGTGGAGAGAAAACAGGTGTTAATGTCTCTTTTCGTGTCCTGAATAGGTGATTCATCACTTAGAGTTTGGTCTTTGAGGCCTTTGCTGAAAATCTAAGACAGGAAAATCACATCTAATATCCTATTATGTCATCAGAATTTAAAATGCACCATTTCTTTGGGTGCAGCAATTCTAGTTCTCTGCAATTATCTTATAGATACATACATACATGCACAGAAACATGTACAGAGATATTCATTGCAAGTCTATTTGTAAAAGCAAGAGTTTGGAGACAATATGAATGTCTGTTGACAGGCGATTTATTTTGGTACATCCATTCAATACAATACTATGTAGGCATAAAAAGAAAGAGGCAGCTTTAATTTACTGAGATAGTATAATTTCCAAGATAGATCTTTTAAGTGGAAAAAGCAAGTCACTAACATGTAAAACTGTACTCAATGAGCAGTCTATGTGTATGAGTCTTTGTTAGTAAATGCACAAAATATCCTTGGAAAAATAAACTAAAATTTGGTAACAGAGTTTGTCACTAAGAAGAAAAACTAGGGAGTGGATGGGAGACATATTTTTCACTGTGTATGCTTTGTTATGCTTTGAACTTTTTACCGTGTGCATCTTTTAGTCTTCCAAAATGCAAATTAATAGCTTTTCCTTCTGTACCCTGCCTAGCTGTCACTTGTAAGGTTCTGTACTCTATTTAGGAACAGAGATTTTCTTTATGATTTCTGTCTATTTTCCTAGCCTAGTTATCAGGGCTGACTAACGTAGAAGGAAGTCCCAAAGTCTATTTCTTCCTTCTGCCAAAAGGCCTAGGTTTTAGGACAACTAGAATTACCCAGCTGGTGGGTACCCCTTGTGCCCTCCATACTTCTAACAAAGCTGAGTACCCCTAAATTGCTCTCCCTCACAAGATTTATCATTTCAGAAGGCAAAGAGAAGTAAAGAAAATGGAGAAAGCTCTTGTAATTGGTTTTAAGAATTTCCAACCTTTCTGGCTCCAGGCCCAAGTCATCGTCCATTGATGACTTTACTGTAGGTTCTTGCTGTTAGGATACTCTTCTGTATCTCCCTTCAGAAAGGAAGTCAATGGGTGGGGAAACTGAATACGATACTAACCCTTGGTTCTTGTCCTATCTCTGCTTTGAGTTAGCTGTGAGACCTCATCAGTAGTAATATTATAATAGCACACTGGCACTGAGACTCACCCTGGCTCAACATGCCAGGTATCCTACGTGCATTACTTGCCTAATCCTCCCAGTGACCCCATGAAATACTGACCATTATTAATTCTGTTTTATAGACAAGTTAACTGTCTCACCCAAGGCCATACAGCAGAGCTAGGACTCAAAACTCTTACTGCAGAATATCTGGGACAATTTGCCCAACTCTTTTATATTCTCATCCCTTATTTATAAGATACAGAGATGAAGCAAAGCTTTCCATGGTCCTCCCCAGCTCAGGTTATGGCAAGACTTTAATCCTATGACTGCCTAAAGCCTGAACTCCCTTCTCTGTCACCAGAAACCTCCCAAATATTAGAACTGAGGCTTTTCTGCTCAGCCCAGAAATCCTAATGGCTTAGCCCAAGACTTCATGGCTCTGCCACTTCCTTCTAGGCTTCTAACTTGGAAAGCCTGGCACCCCAACTCAGCTTGCTTGTCAATAGCGATCAACAGTCCTTTCAGGTGTCTTGGTGAACATCTCTTCCCTTTCCCCACAAAGAGCATGTGGAGTGCAAAACTCCACACTCTCCTCAAGTCCTTCACTCACCCCATTCCATGGCCCCCACCCTTTCTGAGACCCAAGTTCATGGAGATATATAAGGGGTCTTCAAGAACTTCATGGAAAATGAGTATTACGAAAACACTATGCATGGGTTTCAAAATTTTTTCATACCAAAATAAGCTAAGTTGTTATCATATATCTGAACAGGATCTAGTTTGAGGCTCTAAAAAAAATATTAGTTTGAGAAGAGTCCCCATCAGAGAAACATGAATGCCGTTAAAGTTAAAGCAAAAACAAACATCAACTTTATGGCAAAGCTTGTATGGAAGAATGACAATTTATGAAAATTTATAGGGAAAGTGCCTCAAGGAAATTAGCAGTTTACAAATGGATAATCTGTTTTAAGAAGAGGCTAGAGGATGTTGAAAATGAAGGCCACAGTGGTAGACCATCCACATCAATTTGTGAGGAAAAAAGTTGTCTTATTCACGCCCTAATTGAAGAAGACTGATGATTAGTGGTAGAAACAATAGCCAACACTATAGACATCTCAATTAGTTCAGCTTAAGCAATTCTGACTGCAAAGTTAAAATTGAGCAAACTTTCCACTCGACAGATATCAGAACTGTTGAGCCCAGATCAGCTACAAATAAGAGCAGAACTTTCAGTGGAAATTATCCAAGTGAGATCAAGTGAGGTCAAGATCCTGAAGCGTTTATTCAAAGAGTTGTAACAGGAGATGAAACGTGGCTTTCCTGGTACTGTCTTAAAGGCAAAGCACAATCAAAGCAATGGCTACCAAGAGGTGGAAGTGATCCAGTCACAGCAAAAGTGGACCAGTCATGGCTACAATTTTTTGCTATGCTTAAGGCATTTTGCTTGTTGACCTTCTGTAGGGCCAATAAACAATAACACCTGCTTTTAATAGGAGTGTTTTGAGCCAAAGCTTTAGCAGAATGATACCTAGGAAAGCTTCACCAGAGTCCTCCTCCAGTACAACAATGCTCCTGGTTATTCTGCTTATCAAACAAGGGCAATTTTGCAAGAATTTCAATGGGAAATCATTAGGCATCCAGCTTACAGTATTGATTTGGCTTCTTCTGACTTCTTTTTGTTTCTCAATCTTAAAATCTTTAAGGGGCATCCATTTTTCTTCAGCTGATAAAGTAAAAGACTGTACTGACATGGTTAAATTCCCAGGACCCTTGGTTCTGTAGAGATGGAATAAATGGCTGGTATAATTTCTTACAAAAATGTCTTGAACCTATGGAGATTATGTCAAGAAATAAGTTTTTTTATTATCTTTTTTAGAATATTTGATATACACATTTTTTATCTTTTAATCCCTTTTTTCCCACAAGCTTTTTGAAGTCCTCTCATATGAGGCAATGTCGTGTAAAGTGCTTCAAGTTTCTCTTGCCTTTGATTTTCTCTGTGAATCCTGTGATTCCCAAGGCAGAATTGGGTGCTCCTTCCTCTATGACATGTGGCCCCTCTTCATTTTGTGAGGAAGACCCTAGGGATCTTTTTAAAAATCATTGTATTATTATTTATCATTGTATTATAACTGTGTGTCTCCACCAAATTATGAAAGCAAGGGTCATGTTTATCAAACAGAGTCATGCTTATCTTTCTAGCTCCAGCACATTACCACAGAGCCTGACACACACACCACAGTCTCCATACACGTGGCAGAGTTTTCGCAGAGTAAAAACTTGGTATTATACGTGTTTTAGAAAGATTATTCTGACAGCAACATGGAGGATGAAATGAGAGGAGTGAGATGATAGATAGGGAGAACAGTTAAGAGGCCAAAACCCAGGCCCCAAGTAGCTGGGATGTGAATCAGGGCAGGGGGAGCAGAGGGTAGATACAAGAGATTAGTAAAATTGGCCAATTCTTGGAACCAGTTTGATACTGAGGGTGAGGGAGGTGGAGCTTTATGTATTGTAGTCCCTGCTTTGGGGAAATGGATGGATGCTGTTGCCACTGGTTGAGATAAGAAATAGTTAATTGACAATAAAATATCAAGCTCCATTTTAATCAGGCTGATTCTGAGGTAATTTTTTCAGTAGATAGTTGGCTATTTGGATTTGAAACACAGAGGAGAGGTTTGGGTTAACAATATGTTTGGAATCCACCAGGATCTACAAAAATCATATCCTTAAGAATTTCAAGACAGAAGAAAACAAAATTATTGGGAAGTAAGAGATGACAGTAATATACACATTACTGTTATATATAATACTATATATATAATACTACTATATACATACATATATATGTACCCTTAAGAAAAATAGTTTTCTGGGTTGCCTTTTCCTTCTTTATTGAACTGTCTTCCATTTCTACAAGAAAACAGCATAAACCATCTAAAAACTATGGGAAATTGTGGTGTCTTGTGTAAAATATGTTTGCAAGGACCCATATTGCAATTCCCTTAGCTGGATAGGGGATGCCAAACAACAACCCAGAGCGTTGATGAATAAGGCACTTTCTTTTTTCTATTCTTTTTTTTATTATTATTATTATTATACCTTAAGTTCTGGGGTACATGTGCAGAATGTGCAGGTTTGTTACATAGGTATACACGTGCCATGGTGGTTCGCTGCATCCATCACCCCGTCATCTACATTAGGTATTTCTCCTAATGTCATCTCTCCCCAATCCCCCCACCCCCTGCTATCCCTCCCCTAGCTCCCCACCCCCTGACAGGCCCTGATGTGTGATGCTCACTGTGTCCATGTGTTTGTTCTCATTGTTCAACACTCACTTATGAGTGAGAACATGTGGTATTTGGTTTTCTGTTCTTGTGTCAGTTTGCTGAGAATGATGGTTTCCAGCTTTATCCATGTCCCTGCAAAGGAAATGAACTCATTCATTTTTATGGCTGCATAGTATTCCATGGTGTATATGTGTCACATTTTCTTTATCCAGTCTATCATTGATGGGCATTTAGGTTGGTTCCAAATCTTTGCTATTGTGAACAGTGCCACAATAAACATATGTGTGCATGTGTCTTTATAATAGAATGATTTATAACCCTTTGGGCATATACCTAGTAATGGGATTGCTGGGTCAAATGGTATCTATTTCTAGATCCTTGGGGAATCACCACACTCTCTTCCACAATAGTTGAACTAATTTACACTCCCACTAACAGTGTAAAAGCATTCCTATTTCTCCACATCCTCTCCAGCATCTGTTGTCTCCTGATTTTTTAATGATCGTCATTCTAACTGGCGTGAGATGGTATCTCAATGTGGTTTTGATTTGCATTTCTCTAATGACCAGTGATGATGAGCTTTTTTCATGTTTGTTGGCTGCATAAATGTCTTCTTTTGAGAAGCATTTGTTCATATCCTTTGCCCACTTTTTGATGGGGTCATTTGTTTTTTTCTTGTAAATTTGTTTATTTTCTTTGTAGATACTAGATATTAGCCCTGTCTCACAGTGGATCATTAAAGAAAATGTCCATGACCTACAAATATTTTCTTGCATGTGCAGACAAGAGTCATCAAATTTCCAGAATCTAAAGATAAGGAAGTAGAACAAACAGCAAGGCACATAAGCATTTGCATTTTTACATTAAGACCTATTTATTTCTCTATCCTCAACAATGGAAATCATCAGTTAAGAGGAAAAGAATTCTGAATAGCTAAGAACACTAATAAAATTGCAGAATTTTCCCAAAGAATAATGAATTACGGACTCTTATTGTCATGAATCACAGATAAACTGCTAAAGATTAAACAATCTCTTGGAGCTGTTTGTAAAAATTTGGGGACAAAGGCTAAGAAGTATTTATTTAGAAACTTTAAACAGCTAGCCAACATGCATCACCTTAATTTTATTACTACAACGTCATAGACAAAGCAGCCAAACTTGGAATAAAGCAGAATCTGATACACCAACAGATGATGGTTTTGGTGGAAAGCAAAATGTAGCAACAAATGGATATTGTTAAATTACTGGGGGAGGAAATTTCAGAAGCAGATCATTTCACTAGTGGTTCAGAATAGAATAAACAACAATGCCTTGAAAGAAATGGCAAATATTGTACTTTGGACAAATGCTTAAATTGCACTCCAATAAATAAAGGCTCTAGGATAATTTCTATTTCTTTTAAGTTGCAAGCTCCCCTTAAAGCCTTATGGAGAACCTTCATGAACTGTTGGTGCAAGCTGATGTCCATGACATGTTAATACACAACCAGTCGGTGCTACCTTATTGAGATATTTTACTACCAAAAAATTTCTCTCTCTGTAACAGTGACCCCCAACCTTTCTGGCACCAGGGACCAGTTTCATGGCAGACAATTTTTCCATGGACTAGGGAGGCATGGGGAATGGTTTCTGGATGAAACTGTTTCACCTCAGATCACCAGGCATTAGTTAGATTCTCATAAGGAATATTCATCCTAGATCCCTCACATGCACAGTTCACAGTAGGGTTTGCATTCCTATGAGAATTTAATGCCCCTGCTGATCTGACAGGAGGCAGAGCTTAGGCGGTAATGCTGTAATGCTTGCTTGCCTGCCAGTCACCTCCTGCTATGTGGCCCGGTTCCTAACCAGGCTGAGGACCCCCTGCTCTAAAACACTGACATGATCTTCATCTTGTTACATTCTGTATACACAGAACACTTTTTTGGTATGTTTGTTTAATTTTACAAAAAAAAAAAAAAAGGATAAAACTAAACATATTGTTTTGCAACTCATTTACATAGTATTCCATTCTACAGATACCTTGAGTTACTATACCCTTCATCCATTGTTAGATTTTCAGATTGCTTCTATGTATATATATATTTTCACATTTCTATAGGATAAATTCTGAAAAGGGAGGTTGCTGACATCAATATGTTAGTCATACAAGTTTTGGCGCAAAATGAGTAATATTTGCTTTAAATACTTTAAAGATTTTGCATTTGAAATATTTATAAAAGAACTGTGTTGCTATACTCACAAGCAGTTTTATTTTATTCCCACATTCTGGCTTTAATAAAGAGTTATATAAACTTTCTAATTATGTGCTCAGAAATAGATAAAATATAAATTTTGATTTTCTTTTTCTTTAAGAAATGTTTAAAAACAAGACTACTAAAATAATGATGTAGATATGATTTGTCATTTGGTATTAAACTTTTAGTGTGTTTTTTTGTGTTTAAATGTGAAAGGAAGAAATAATAGGTTTAATTATTGAAGTATTATATTAAATAATTCTCCAATGAGGAGTTATAAACTCTAATCATATTTCTGAATTGAGAATCTTAAACATTTTTCTCTGATTTTAATTTGCAGAAGCTGTAACAGTTGATTTAAAAATAAGAAAATACATTCAGAAGAGATACAGATCCAGAGCTACAGGCATTTCATGTCTAAACAAAAGCTAACACTGTACAAATATTGTTGGCTGTTTCTCATCAATAATAATGAAATTACTTTCTGTAATTAAAATATATTACCCTATAGTAAATTTGAAAAGTGCCTCTATTTATAGTTATAAAAAGATGACTTTTCTAATATACTTGAAAGGAGATTCTGAAGAAATTATGTGAGGTGGTAGGCATGTGACTGTTACAGGCAAAGTAAAAATATTCAGTTGCTTAATCTTTCCTTGTACAGTAAATGCATATGTGAAATTAAGTTATTTCATTTACAGATCTCAATAAGATAGAAGGATTGAACTTTTAAATGGAAGAAACTCATAGTGTAAGTTTTATTCTTAAAATATTCAAAACTTCTGCATGTCAAAAAACCATAAATAATAAAATAGTATGATATTCGTGTAGAAATAGAAAAGTTGAACCATCAGAACAGATGAGAGCAGCTAGAAACAGACCCAGTGTATATGAGAATCCAATACATTATTAATGTGGTATTTAAATCAGTGAGGAAAGAATGGATTATTTATTTGGGGAAATTGACCACTGAATGGGCAATCAATAAAATTATGTCTTTACCTCACATCATATGCACAAATAACTTTAAATGGATTAAATATTTAAAGATGAAGAATAAAATTAGAGTGGTAGGTCAAAGCATAGGACAGCATTTCTATAACCATGAAACCGGCAAATAATTTTTTTTTTCTTAACTTTTAAGTTCAGGAGTAAATGTGCAGGTTTGTTATTTAGATAAACTCATGTCACAGGGATTTGTGATACAGATTACTTTTTCACCCAGGTACTAAGCCTAGTATCCAACAGTTATTTTTCCTGCTTCTCTCCCTCATCCCACCCTCCATTTTCCAGTAGGCCCTAGTGTCTGTTGTTCCCCTCTTTGTGTTCATGTGTTCTCATCATTTAGCTCCCACTTATAAGTGAGAATACATGGTAGCTGGTTTTCTGTTCCTACATTAGTTTGCTAAGGTTAATGGTCTCCAGCTCCATCCACGTTTCTCCAAAGACATAATCTTGTTCTTTTTTATGATTGCGTAGTATTCCATGGTGTACATGTACCACATCTTCTTTATCCAGTCTTCCATTGATGTGCATTTGGTTTATTCCATGTCTTTGCTGTTGTGAATGGTGTCAGGCAAGGAATGTCTAAATATAACTTAAGTCCCCAAAACCACAAATAAAAGATCTATAGATCTGATTATAATCAAATTTAAAATTTTAGCATAGCAGAAAATACACAGATGAAGTAAAAAGACAAATCACCAACTGGTAACAATGTCTTAGCTACTATTTTTACATGGGGAAGTCAAAGCCTACTCTCATTAGTGCTTACAGCAAGCTATAAGGAGACATGCGAACTCATTCCAGATTCTATGCCACACATATTTACAATGTGTGTGTTAGGTGCTGGTCATGCTCCAAGACACTAAGGCTGCACACTTTGTTAAGATGCTGAGCTTTATGGTGAGAGCAGGAGGTCATTGTTAAAGTATTTTAAGGAGTTCAGGAAAGTTCATGCTCAGATTTAAATTTTAGTTTTATTTTATTTTATTTTATTTGAGACTGCGTTTTACTCTGTCTCCCAGGCTGGAGTATAGTGGCGTGATCTCAGCTTACTGCAACCTCTGCCTCCCAGGCTCAAGCAATTCTCATACCTCAGCCTCCCTAGTATCAGGGATTACAGGCACACACCACCAGGCCTGGCTAATTTTTGTATTTTTAGCAGAGACGGAGTTTCACCATGTTGCTTAGGCTGATCTAGAACTCCTGGGCTCAAGCAACCCACCCACCTTGGTGTCCCAAAGTGCCAGGATTACAGGCGTGGGCTACCATGTCTGGCCCAGTTTAAATTTTAGAATAGTTATGGTGTTTGTGGAGTAGAGAACCAATTGGAGGGGTGGTTGGGGAAGCAGATTTGAAGGTAGGAAAACCAGCTGGGATTCTGTGACAATTACCCAGGTGGAGATGACAGTGGCCTGATCTAATTATGGGATGTGAGGATGGTGAGAGAAAGTAAACTAAACAAGACTTTGTGAATTGCCCATAGGGGCTGAGGTAGTTGCAGAAATAAAATACCATGCACAAATTTCTGCTTTGAGCAACTATGAGAAAATGGTCACTAAGATAAGGAGGCCAGGTGGCGGAGAGGAGCATAGAGGGAATAGGAATTCAGTTGTGGCCATGTTGAGTTGTCAGTGCCGTGAAACAACCAAGTGGAGAGGTCCAGAGCATAACCGGATGTGCAATTTAGTAGAACAATCTGGGCTGGAGAGCTGTATATCCCAAGTGTCTCAGGATGCAGCATCCAGGGAGAATAGATTTAGTCCCATTACTATTATTTCCCAAGTTTTATGGGCTCAGACTTAACACCTATGTGATTATAGAAAGTCTAGTCTCCTGCAACAGCTATCTCTCCAAGAATACTCCTGGAATACTTCCAAATGTTCAGGAATGGAATCTATCCTTGCTTTTTTGGGTTAGAACTGTGCCTGTCACTCTTACCACACATATGTTTGGCTGAGCTGGGAAAGTGCAACATGCAATGCTGGTGAAACTGGGAGCACCAAGGGCCATATCACTCCAACAGTCACACTCAGCCTGTGATGGGGTATTTGGACATGTCTGTTTCAGCGTCCACCGCCCCTCTCCTATAGCATACACTCTGGAAAGGTGATTAGATTCTGATAAGTTCCAGTGTCACCTGCTGCCCTCCTCCTCCTAGACCCAGCCCTGCCCTCTGATATTAGTCACCAATGCCGATCCTAGTTCTCTTTGCCTCTGACCTGTCCCGACCTGCATCATAATGCATTTGCATGTCACTAGTGGAGTAGTCTCCTTCCCCGGCCAACATGTCATAAGTCCAATTATTATTGGCCTGGGCGTTACGGCGGGCTGTCTCTTTACAACATTCATAAAACTCAGATTTCCATAACAAATAGTCCCCACCAGAGAGTGGCTCGAGCTAGGGTTTGCCAGTCTCCTGGGGTAAGCCAATTATCTGCGACTGATTCTATGATAGCAGAGGTGTATGGGGCAGTGGCCCCATATTGAGCTACTGCAGTTTTTAGTTCCTTAATAATTTTAAAATCAAAACCTGTATGATGTCTCCAAGCAGTATTTTGCTGATCTACAGTCTCGGTGACAGGGAAAGCGGTAAACGCCATATTTCCTGAAGGGTTACAAGTGGAGGGTTGTTTTGGAACCGCAAGGCTCCTTTCCTTCGCCCAGCCACAAAGTCAAAGCTGGGAACGGGCACAGCCGCATCTCCCGGGAGGACACTAGCCTCTGGCAATAGATAGGCAACTAGGCAGATACCACTCCAATTAGTTGGGAGATAGGTGTAAGCAAGGCTATTCCCGCATACAAGGACCTGCCCTTTTGGAGAGAAGATTTCCTGAGAGTAATTGATGAATTTTGAGCAATTGCAGGATTCCTGTATGCTTCCCAGGTCTATATCAAAAGAATTGTTAAGCAAAGTTTTGCTCAGGGCTGTTGTTCTGTCCCTGGGAAGTTATTATGGATACCTTTGGTGGCTTTGCTGTCTATTTGTTTGACCAGTCTTTCTGGAAGCCATCTAGCCGAATCAGCTTCCTTAGCATATATACATACCGACCCTCTGCCCCAAATGAGGACAGGGTCGGGCCCATGCCAGGCACCTGTTAAGGGGTCCTTCCATAGTACTGAAGCATATTGCTTTTGAGATGTGGAATGCCAGTGTCTTTCAGCGTCCGGCATCCAGGGTTAAAAAATTTAAAATAAATAGTGAATGTGCTAGGAGGTTTCTTGGGGATCCCTTGTGGGGGTACCATTCCCCCTTTTTTATTTTGTTTAAGGTAGTTTTAATGGTGAGGTGAGTTCTCTCAACAATTCCTTGTCCTTGTGGATTGTATGGGATTCCTGTGATATGTTGTATGTGTAACTGATTGCAGAATTGACTGAAGGCGGTGCTGGTGTATCCTGGCCCATTATCAGTTTTGATTTTTCCTGGACAACCGAGTGAAGCAAAGGCGGATAAGAGATGTGCAATGACATGTTTTGTGGCTTCTCCCGTTTGTAGGGTGGCAAAGATATATCCACTGCAAGTATCAATACAAACATGTGCATATTTAAGATTTCCGAATTCTGGAATATGAGTGACATCCATTTGCCATAAAGCATTAGGGATAAGGCCTCGGGGATTGACCCCCAAGTGAGGAATTGGCAAATGTGGGACACATTGTGTATAAGTCTTGACTATATGTCGTGCTTGTTCACGAGTGATGTGATATAATAGTCTGAGTGTTTGTGCATTAAGATGATGTAAAGAGTGTGCATGTTGTGCCTGTTCTAGGGGGCTAGGAGATGTAGTATTTTGTACTAACAAAACACGGGTTGCTAGGTCGGCTTTAG
>CAUYUD010046846.1:0-25032 GCA_963575295.1 Alouatta caraya | reverse complement strand
GCCAAAGGCTTGTCTACATTTTTATTTCTTTACTTCCCCTGGCATTAATTTGTCCTCTGGATTGTAACTGTTAGCAGCCCATTCACATTGCCTAGTTTTTTTGCCAGTTGTCTCTCTCTCTCTCTTTTTTTTTTTTTTTTTTTTTTGTCTGAAAAGATGAGCTGTGTGATGGACTGGACATTTGTGTTCACCCCATGTTGCCAACAAACCTGAATTCATACATTAAAGCCCTGATCTCCAGTGTGATGGTATTTGGAGGTGGGGCCTTTGGGAGGTAATTAGTTTTTGATTAGGTGATGACAGTGGAGCCCCACTGATGGGATTAGTGTCCTTATATAAAGAAGAGACCAAAACCCACTGTCTGCCCACCAAATGAGGATACAGCAAGAAGGTGACCATATGCAAGCCAAAAAGAGGACCCTCACCAGACACTGAATCTGCTGGCGCTGTGATCTTGCACTTCTTAGCTTGCAAAACTATGAGAAATAAATGTATCATTTATGTTGTCCAATGTGTGGCATTCTGTTCTAGCAGCCTGAGCAGACTTAGACAAGCTGCAAATGCCAACTGGATTGTGGGCTCTGTGAGGTTGAATCTGATTTGTCTTTGAAGCTCTCTGTGTCTAGCTCAGTAGATGTGGTTACACAATAAGTATTTGTAAAATGAATGAGTGAACAATTTTTTTTCCTGAAGGCAATTGCCCATTCTTACTGCCGTCTTCCTTCTCCAGATTGTTCCTGATCTTCTTTTGCTTCATATAAGTATGAATATGCAAGCGTGCATATGGCCGCAAATAAAAGAAAACCTGGATGATAGTGGATAAAACCATTAAGCATTTGTTGTTTTCTTAACAAGACAGAATATAGGTAGTCCCAAGGTTAGTTAATTGTCTCAACAATGTCATCAGAAACCCAAGTCCTTCTGCACTTCCCATTTTGCTATCCACTGGACACTTCCCATGAATCCTGTTGATTTATGTGAACCTTTTCTTTTTCCAAAAAAAATTTTTTTTTAGGATGAAGATAAGCCTTGAGTGCACTGGTTGTAAACTGATGGCTTCCTGACATGTGTGTTTAACTTTCAATATTTAAAAAAAATTTCAGTTAACTTCCAACATTAAACTAAAAAGCATCCACACAGCAAATGAAATAATCAACAGAAGGAACAGAAACCCTGCAGAATGGGAGAAAATATTTGCAAACTGTGTAACCAGCAGGGGCCTAATATTGAGAATTTATAAGGAATTCAGATAACTCAACAACAACAACAAAATCAATCTCATTAAAAAGTGAGCAAAGGATATGAATAGACATTTTTCAAAAGAAGACATTCAAATGGCTGAAAAGTATATGAGAAAATTCTCAACATCACTAATCATCAGACAGATGCAAATTAAAACCACAAGACATAATTTTGTACCAGCCAGAATGGTTATTATTAGAAAGACAAAAAATAACAGATGTTGGCAAAGATGCAGAGAAAAAGGAATGTTTATACACTGCTGGTGGGAATGTAAATTAGTACAACCTCCATGGAAAACAGCATGGAGATTCCTCAAAAAACTGAAAATAAAACTACCATTCAACCCATTGAACCCTCTACTTAGTATCTACCAAAGGAAAAGAAATTGTTATATCAAAACTATACCTGCACTTGTATGTTTTTGCAGCACTATTCACAATAGCAAAGATATAAAATCAGCCTAAGTGTCCATTAATGGATGCTTGGATAAAGCAGATGTGGCACGTATACGTAATTGAATATTACTGAGTCATAAAAAAGAATGAAATCGTGTCTTTTGCAGCAACATAGATGGAACTGGAGGCCATTATCTTAAGCAAAACAACTCAGACACCAGAAAAACAAATACTGCATATTCTCAGTGATAAGTGGGAGCTAAATATGTAACACACGGATATAGAATGTAGAATGATAGAGAATGGAGACATGGAAGGGTGGGGATGCCAGAGGAGGGTGGATGATGAGACATTCCTTCATGGGTATAATGTAGGTTTTTCAGGTGATGGATATACTAAAAGCCTTGGCTTCACCATTATGTAATCTATAAATGTAGCAAATTTACAGTTGTACATCATACATTTATACAAATACAACATTTTTTAAAACATGGGATGTTTTACATAAAACTCCAGAATTTTAAATTCACTTAAAAAATTACAAAATCTGGAAACATGCATGGCCACAGCAAGCAGAAACTGGTGGTGGTTGCTCTCTTTAAATAGAACGAGTGTGGTCCAGTTGTCCTGGGTTCCACCACTTCCTGTTGGTTACACCAGATCAGCTTTACTCATTCATGTTGCCTAAAATAATTCCCTACAGGTAATTGAGTCTGAAACCCTCCTTTAAAGGATCTTTACTCCTTTGGCCTGTGGTTTATGGCTATCCATGACACAGCTTTGGGAGCTACTTACCCCCTGGATTGCTCCAGACTACATCACCCAATCTTCAATTGTTGGTTGTTCGTGGATTCCACCCATTGGCTCTATAGGAATCTCAAACTCTCCCACTCTTTGAACTGATGTTTTAAACATCCCACTTGAAAATGAGAAGCAGTATTAAAATTTTGTGTGCATGAGAATATAAATGAATACACTAATGTTGTAATAGATTCAGAAAATACAGAATAATGTAAAGCAAAGAGAATCAATCATTATTTCACCACTCATATAAGCCTATTAATACTTATGAATGTATATATTAATAATGTACTGGATTTATTGGGCACTTACAATATGGTAGGCTCTATTCTAAGAGCTGTACATATGTTATTTTATTCAATTCTCCAAACATCCTTACAAGGTAGATATTATTCTTATCTTCCTTTCACAAATGACAAAATTGAGTCATAAAGAAGTTTAATACATTTCCTAAGGACACACAACTAATCCATGTTGAAGTCTTGCTTTCAATCAAGCAATCTGGCTCTGGGATGCACATTCTGGTAAATGACACCACACTACTCAGTATGTACACGTGTGCCTATTTCATTTATAGTTTACTGGAGATTGCATCAACCACTCCAGGAAATAGTGCAATGAAAATTCTCCTGCTGAGTTTTTAAGGAACTCCCTGAAATGACCCAAGTAAGCCCTAGTATTTGGGAGTATTTTTCCACTTATTTTTCTGTTTCAATTGCCATTCTCTCTTAGCTTTCTCCTGAGCAACCAGACTCTTTGGTTGACTCAAGGGGTCAAGACATTGGCAAGGCATGCCTTTCTACATTTGGTGTTCCTTATTAGTAATATGAAGCTGATAATTTTTTTACAAATACAGAGGGTCAGGGGAAAGAAGCAAAGGAAATGAACTTTTATTTCAGAGCTATGTGTGTCTAGCACTTGATATTCATGATCTCACAATATCCTGTACAGATGGGCATTGTTAGTTTCTTTTTTTTTTTTTGGTGAGGAGAGAAAGTCAGAGTCACATATTCAAGGGCACACAACCAGAAACAGTGGACTGGAATTCGAATCCATGTGGTGGTAACTTTAGAGTTCATTTTTTTTTTTTCAACTCTTCTGTAACATGCTATATTAGATAATATCACTAATTATAATTGAAAACGTAGCCATCACATAATTTTGTCAAAAGAATTATGAATTATCTGTTGAGATTGTTCTGTGTCCTTTCTTACGGACATCACTGGGAGATATGTTATCCTGTATGTTGATTGATTTATGGGTACGCTTACTTTATGTCACCAAGCTGACCCTGAAAAAGCTGGTGTAAGTTAAAGTTTTGAATGTAGAATAACTTGGAAGCACATTTTTGTGCACTCCATATAAAGGTGGAGCCCCAATGTATTGTAAATCAATATAAAGGGGGAGCTGTATTGTATTCCTTTGTAACACATGTGTGTTAGTTTGTTTCATGTTGCTACAAAGGAATATCTGAGATTGGATAATATAAATAAAGAGGTTTACTTTGGCTCACAATTCTGCAGGCTGTACAGGAAGCATGGTGCTGCCATCTGCTTCTGGTGAGGGCTGCAGAAAGCTTACAGGCCTCAGTACAAGCTTCTCTCATGCTGTGAGAGAGGGAGCAAGAAAGAAAAGGAAATCCCAGGCTCTTTTAAACAACCAGATCTCCTATGAGCTCATAGAACAAGAACTCATTACCATGAGGAAAACACCAAAACTTTCATAAGGGATATGCTTCCATGACTCAGACACCTCCCGCCAGGCTGCACCTGGTCTATGAAAAGGTCATTAATCTAAGTATTTTCAAACATGAATTTATTCAATCCTCATAACAACTCTGTGAAGTAGGTATTGTACTGTGTTTAGGTTCATAAGACACCAGAGGAAACTAAGGTACAGAAATATCCAATAACTTACCCAATATCATAGAGCTAGCATGTGGGAGGAATTGAACCCAGATAGTTTGGGGCTACAACCTATGCATGTGGACACACATTGGAAGTCACATTTCAACATGAGATTTGGAAGAGACAGAACATCTAAACTATATCAACACGGAATACATCTGCTCTGTTAACTTCTCTTTAGTGAAAAATCTGGTTTTCTTAAAGAGAGGTACCCCTGTTGTGTTGATGTATGACTGCACACAACTACAGTTTAAACCATCTTTGATTTTAAAACTTCTCCCCCTATTTGTTATAACAGCATTATAATACCATGTATGGTCTTCTGTTACATGATATGTACTTTTGAAGCACAGAAACAATAAACAAATGTCTTTTGAATGAATCAATTTAGTGAGCAAATATTATGTGGCAAGAATGAAGGTCTGAAGGGAAGACAGATATGTAAACACACATATACAATAGTGTGATCAATATAACCCAAAAAAATTCTATTGTCTACCATCCATTTATTCAAAAGCATTTAATATTTAGCTCAACTATGAGTCATGCTGTAATATAAAGGCTGGATATACAGTGAAGAGAAAAAGAAAATATATGCCCCAGTTCTCTTGAGCTTTTGGGTTTTCCACACATACCTGCATAGAAGGCAGGATATTATGGTGTCCACATACATAGCTTCTAGCCCCATACTGCCTGGGTTCAAATCCTCCCACTTGCTAGCTCTATTACCTTGTGTAAGTTATGTAACGTTTCTGTGCCTCAGTTTCCTCTGGTGTCTTATGGACCTAAAAACAATATAATACCTACCTCATAGAGTTGTTATGAGGACAGAATAAATTAGTATTTGAAAATACTTAGATTAATGACTTTCTCATAGTGAAGGCAAAATGGCATTTCCCAATGAAGCAAGTGGAGTGATATGTCATAAACTTGAATTGTTCTACTTTGTCAGGTCCACATTCCACCTGTACTGTCTGTTATCTTTAAATTGACACATGTTAAAACTTAAATGTCTACATACTACCAAACATCACAAGTAAGCCTCATTTTGCCAGATGGGATACATTGCCATAGATCTAATGATTGAACAGGGCACTTCCTTTGTGAAGCCCTCTTTGTTCTCCAGGCAAGATCAGCAATACCATCCTCTATGCTTTCACAGTACTTTGTGCCAAGCTCTAGTAAGTGCTCCTCAGAATACCTAGAGCTCAGTCTTTACTCTTGGCACATTGGCCCATACGAGGCTGATCCTTTGATTTGCCTTGCCCTCGAGGTCCCAGACCTATAAATATTGAAAATTCCACAAAGTGGAATTTTTAAGACATAGGGAAAACTTAGAAAAGCTCTTTGCATGAAGCACTCAATAACTGTCAGATATCATTATAGGGGCATCTGTGTGCTGATGTGTCCTTCAAGAGAACACACACAGAAATGACACTTGCCAGGTAAGGAACACAGCCACCAGAGATGGAGGGAGCTTTGGAATAAGCATGGGGCAGGGCTAAGGAGGGTGTATGTCTGGAGTGGATGGGAATGAAGGGTCATGTTCTGAAGCTGTTTCTGACTCCATCTTTATGAGGTAGGAGGGAAAGGAGCAGAAGCTCATGCATTCTGCCCGAATGGCCAAGAGTGGGGGCTGAACTTGAAGATATTGCTGCAGAAGAGAGGAAATGATTATCGTTTATCTTGGGGGTCTGGAGGAAGCCATGTTTCCGTTGATTTCAAAGGGTGAAGAAAGGGGTTCACCAGGCAAACAGTAATAAAAATTCATCCTAGGTAGAGAAAACAGCTTAGAACAAATGCACACAACACCATGAAATATTTGATTGATTATTGACATTTTGACAGTATTTGAATGTAGCAGATCCCCGGAAGAGTTTCGAGGGCAGAGGGTTTAGAATTAAGTAGAGAATTAGTCATTAAGGTCCTTGAGGGTCCCAAGATGCTCCTGGATATGTTAAAAGGTTGAATAAGAATAAAAAATTCTCCATGCTGAACCACTTCTGCTGAGTGCATTCTTAAACAAATTTAAAAAAAAATAGATTTCTTTTTAATACTTCTGCATTAACCAGTCTGAGGAAGCTGGCATTTAAAGACATAAATGTTTCTGAAATACCCCACCACAGCAAAATATCTGAAAATGTTTCTTAATTGTTAGAAAAAAACTATTTCTGTACATGCTTGGAATGAGTTTTTTTAAACACCGCCCTTCAACAGACCATGTTTCCGGCCCCAAGTGGCTGAGGATGGTGGTGCTGAGTGGCTTAATAGAGATGGTGTTGTCTCTTTCTTGCTTATCACGCCTCCACTTCAATGTATAATTTTACTTTTTTGCTGGGTAGGTGCCCTAAAAGGTTGCTATAGATGTATATCTCAACATACGAAAGAGTGTCAGATGATCATTCAAGCTGCCTCTGTGTAACCGGCCTGGCAAAGGCATTTGAAAATCCTTTTGCCAAAGTGTACTTGAATCCATCCCATCTGAATGAGCTCCATGCACACTGACCACAGCCATGACCTTTTCAATCTGCCTCAAGCAAATACGTGTCCTTAAACAGCTTCCTTTGGAAAGCAAACTTCCCGAGGGGAAGAGAGAGGAAGGTCATGCTTGCTTTACAAGCAGCCTCTCTGCTGCCATTCCACCTCCAAGAAATACCCCCGGCCCTGGCCCTTGGTGTTCACTGACCTTGCCCTTCCTTGAATGCACATATTGATTAGAGTTGGTACTAGGCAGTGTAGTTCTTGGGTATGGGTTATCTTGAATTTCTCTCTAATTGTCACTGTCATTGTTATAGGCATCAAAAGTGCTTATAGCTCCAGAACACGCCAGACTCTCTCATCCCTCTGGGACTCTGCTACTGCACCGGGGTTCTCTCATTCCTCTGTGCTGCTCCTGCTACTTGGAATGCTCATTCCCTCTCTTTGCTGCTAGACTGTAGTTGTCTGCCTGGGTTGCCTCAACAAAATGTTATAGACAGGGTGGCCTAAACAGTAAACGTGTATTTTTCACATTTCTACAGAATGGAAATTTCAAGATTAGGATGCCAAGAGATTCAGTTCAGGTGTTAATTCTTCTGGAAAGCTTTACCTAATTCCCTTGACATGGGTTGCATTCCCTGTCTGCAAATTCCTGTCATCACAGCTCAATCAAGCTGTGCCATTGCAGACCATTTATTTGCCTCTCTCCCTCACCTTCCTAGGTGGCTTACCTTCCTAGATTGTGAGCCACTGGAGGGTGGAGACTTGTCCTTCGTTCTTATGTACTATGCAGTGTATCTGGGAAGTAGGAAGTGTTCAGTAAACAATTTAATGGAAGTCGGAGCAATTGCTTTTAGAAGAAATACATAATGGTTGAACTTATTGTCCACTCCTGGTAGCACCCCCAATCACTACACTCTTTGTAGGGCTTTTATTGTTCTCCTAGCCTTCTAGGGAGATAGAAGTAGTGATGCTTGATTTCTCCTTGGATGGCTGTTTCTAACCCTTGCCTGGTCAGACCTCATCCAACTCGTCCCGTGCCTCTTGTTCCATCTGTGTCCATATGTGTATATGTAACCATGTGAGTGCGTTTCTATAAGTTCTCCATGGGTTATAGCAGGGGTTCTCAACCCTACTTACATGTTAGAATCACTTAAGAGCTATTATAAAGTTAATGCCGTTAGCAGAACAGATCATGAATGTCATTTACATTCCAGATACCATGAAAGCAGCTTTCTTTTGGGCTTCCTAGCTAACCAACCTCCTAACTAGGGTAGGGAAAGGAAAATAGCTCTGACATCTGTTCAGTGGGACCTCGAATTTTCAGCCAATGTGTTCAATTCTGTCCTTGTTTGATCACCCAAAAAAAGTCATCAGTTTAAGTCAAAGTATATTTCTGAGTTTAGGATAGCAGATTCTTGGGACCGACTCTCTAAGAGTGACTATCTGTTGGGCAGGATGGGAGAATCCTTTTATTCACCAATCTACAGTTTGCAACTTCTTGTTTTTGTTTTTTTTTCAACTTTTTCTAAGAATCTTACATCTCTGGGAAATATGCATGCTTCTAGGTAGACAGGGAGGAAACTCACATACATTGAGATGGGGAGAAGAAAAGCACAGGATCAAACACTTGTACTCTGTTCACAGCTTTATTCTGGCATATAGTAGCTGTTCAGGAAATATCGGTTGAGTGATTGAGTGACTAAACATTTTCTCCCTACATTTCTTTCTTTGGAAAAATTTTGTGCTTCTCCCTTCCTCAAGAATATTAAGGTTTCTCTAAGAATTCCCATGACCCTAGACCAAATATGGGGTGGTGGTTCAGGCAGGTTGCTGAACCATGATTTTTAAGCCTGGGAGCAGTTTTCACTGTGGATGACACTTTTACTAAGTGTGGTTAGTATGTGAGCCTAGACACCTGGTGAGTGTTCACCTCCTTCATTTGGAGCTAACTACCTGTTTCTCCCGTTCTATGTTGTAAGCCACATACCCTGATCACTACACTCCAACTTCCTAGGGGCTTTACTTCCTAGGGAAGACTAGAGCTTCCTAGTCTCCTAGGGAGCTAGAAGTGGTGATGCTTGATTTCTCCTTGGATGGCCATTTCTAACCTTTGCCTGCTCAGACCTCATCTTACTCCTTCTGTGCCTCTTCCTCCATCTCTGTCAATATGTCTATGTATAAAAATGTATGTATATTTCTTTTCTTTTCTTTTTTCTCAGACAGAGTCTTAGCCTGGAGTGCAGTGTCATGATCTTGGCTCACTGCAACCTCTGCCTCAAAGATTCAAGCGATTCTCATGCCTCAGCCTCCCAAGTTACTGAGATTATAGGCACATGCCACCATGCATGGCTAATTTTTGTATTCTTAATAAAGATGAGGTTTTACCATGTTGGTCAGGCTGGTCTCGAACTCCTGGTCTCAAATGATCCACCTGCCTCGGCCTCCCAAAGTGCTGGAATTACAGGTGTGGGCCACCATGCCTGGCCAGGGTCTGTGTGTGTGTTTTTTTAAGTTCTCCATTGGCTATAGCAGTGGTTTTCCTGCCACTGGCTGTATTTTCTTATCTAGTATTCCCTAGCAATCCTTGTTCCCTTCTTGCAGGCTTTGCTACTATACATAGTATGCTATTGTACGCTTGCTTATTCAACTCTGTTATATCATACGACACTAGATGGAATTTGCAAAACTTCTTCCTCTTTTTTTTTTTTTTTTTTGAAACAGAGTCTCGATCTGTCGCCCAGGCTGGAGTGCAGTGGCACAATCTTGGTTCACTGCAACCTCCGCCTCCTGGGTTCAAGTGATTCTCCTGCCTCAGCCTCCTGAGTAGCTGGGATTACAGGTATGCACCATCACATCTGGCTAATTTTATATTTTTAGTAGAGACGGGGTTTTATCACGTTGGCCAGGCTGGTCTTGAACTTCTGACCTCAGGCGATCCGCCCACCTTGGCCTCACAGAGCGCTGGGATTACAGGCTTGAACCAGCACCCCGGGCCTTGCCAGCTGTTATCTTGTGCTCCAGCAGTCTATAGGAAGGTAAGTCAGAGCTCAGTACACAGTAAGTACTCAATATACGGTGTTCTCATCATCAGTGCCATCTTTTTGAGTAAAGTGTTACCTTAAGAAGGCCCCCATATAATCTATTGGTATTTAAAATTACCCCCAAACTTAGGGGCTTGTAACAACATAAATATTATCTTACATTGTTTCTATGAGTCAGAATTCAGGAGCATTAGCTGGGTGATTCTGGCTCCATCTCATGAGGTTGCAGTCACAGTGTTGGCCAGGGCCTGCTGTCATCTGAAAGCTTGACTGGGCTGGAGGATCCACGTCCAAGATGGCTCAGTTACAGCTCTGACAGCTTGGTGTTGGCTATTGGCAGGAGGCCTCAGTTCCTCATTGTGTGGTCCCACGTAAGGCTGATTGACAGGCCTTGTGATGCGACAGCTGACTTCTCTCAGAGCAAGTGATCCAAGCGACCCAAGTAGAAGCTGTAATGACTTTTATGACTTAGCTTGGAAGTCACCCACTAGCTTTTCCATAGTATTGCCTGGGTCACACAAGTCAGCCCTATTCATTGTGAGAGGAGACTACCCAGGGTCAGGAGCACCTGGAGACAAGACTCACTGGAAGCCATCCTAAAGGCTGGGTGGCATAGCCCCACCGGTGGTCAACCTCTCTGTCTGGAGAGCCAACTCTGATTGGTATAATATTATTTCTGAGAATTGGGCAGTAGATGCAAAATGGATTTTGGATACTATTAGTCCACTTTTGGGCTTTATTTTTATTTTTTGAGGTGGAGTCTCACTCTTTTGCCCACACTGCAGTGCAGTGGCATGATCTCAGCTCACTGCTACCTCTGCCTCCTGGGTTCAAGTGATTCTCCTGCCTCAGCCTCCCAAGTAGCTGAGACTACAGGCACGAGCCATGTTCCTAGCTAATTTTTGTATTTTTAGTAGAGACAGTGTTTTATCATGTTGTCCAAGCTGGTCTTGAACTCCTGACCTCATGTGATCCACCTGCCTCGGCCTCCCAAAGTGCTCGGATTACAGGCAAGAGCCACCAGGCCTGGCCAAAATGTAGTCACAGGTTTAACTAGTTTTCTGTTTGTTTCCCAACCTTGATTAAACTCACTAAATTTAGGGGGAAAACCTCAAGTTTTGGCCTGGTTTCGAATGAGGGCCCTTTCGCGTGTGAGGCGAAAGGGCCCTCATTCTTAATACAGAAGCCTGGCATGGGTCCACGTTTTGTTCATAATCTTGCCAATCTTCAGAGGCAGCAAAGCATGGGACAGTACCTGCGTGGGGTGTGGGAAGGTCTACAAGCGAAACGCATCTCCCCTTCCAGTGATTTGCTATGTTGTTTGGGGAGAAGACAGAATTCTAAGATGGCCTGCAAGATTTCTGCCCTGTGATATATACAACATGTATAATTCTCTCTCCTTGAGGACCTGTAAATATGACAGGAAGCTACAAGGTTTATGGTTAGATTACATTAGACAGCAAAGGTGAAAGTGCCCAACTGGTGGCAAGCAGTCAGCCGTAGTGGGGGTTTATCATTTTGCCCTCTAAACGCACGACTGTGTCACCGCTACCCTGCCTGCCTTTGTCCCTTGGGGTCTGGAACACAGCCAAGCCTCTCTAGGGGGCCATTTTGGTGAGTATGCTTAGAGCTGACCTGTGGAAAACCTCAGAGATTTTTTTTCCATTAGTTTGTGTTTTTTTGAGACAGTCTCCCTCTGTTGCCCAGGCTGGCAGGCAGTGGCACAATCTCGGCTCACTGCAACCTCCGCCTCCTGGGTTCAAGCGATTCTCCTATCTCAGTCTCCGAGTAGCTGGGATTACAGGCACATGCCAGCCACCACGCCCAGCTAATTTTTGTATTTTCAGTAGAGATGGGGTTTTACCATGTTGGCAAGGCTCATCTTGAACTCCTGACCTCAAGTGATCCACCTGCCTCAGCTTCCCAAAGTGCTGGGATTACAGACGTGAGCCACCACATCTGACCAAAACTTTATAGATGTATTATGGGTTTCACTTCCCTTAAAACCACTTCCTCTCTCCCTTGCCATCTTCACAGGTCTGTGCCCTCAGCTGTCTGTGCCCTACCCAGGTGGGGAAGGTATCAGATAATTTTATCTATGCTGTAGTTATAACTTAATAGAAGTTAAGAAAAAAAAGAGAGAGAGAGAGAGAGAAACTCCAAGGTCAATACTTAAACTGGGCAACTAGCTTGTTAATAACCATGGAACACCAGGCAGCATGAGAGCTGGTAAACTGGGAGGTCTTGGCCTTGTCCTCACTGCACGCCCCATCCTCACACTCTGCAACACACGTCACCTACACACAGCAGCGTGGGAGAATGAGAATTAAGAGAAACTCAGAGCCCCAGATTTAGTGGTAGGAGTGCAGGATTCGAATTAACTGTAGGCTTTGCCATCTGCTGTGACCTTAGCCTCCTATCTTAGAGCCTCAGTTTTCCCATCTATAAAATGAGGAGGAAATACTGAGTATGGCAGTGACTCCATCCTGGCTGCCCACTAGATTCATATGGGAGGGTTTCAAACAATACAGATGTCTGAGCTCCACACCTAGAGATTTTAATATAATTGTTCTGTGGTGTGGCCAGTATATCTAATTTATTTTTATTTATTTTTTTAAACAGAGTCTCGCTCTGTTGCCAGGCTGGAGTGCAGTGGGACGATCTCGGCTCACTGCAACCTCCGCCTCCCGGATTCAAGCAATTCTCCTGCCTCAGCCTCCCGAGTAGCTGGGACTACAGGCATGCGCCACCATGCCCAGCTAATTTTTGTATTTTTTAGTAGAGATGGGGTTTCGCCATGTTGGCCAGGATGGTCTCGATCTCTTGACCTCGTGATCTGCCCGCCTCGGCCTCCCAAAGTGCTGGGATTACAGGCATGAGCCACCACACCTGGCCATCAGTATATCTAATTTTTATAGCTTGGCAAATGATTCTAGTATGAAGAGGACGAAATTAATCCATAAATAGGTTTTAGTGTTTGGAAATTCCCTGGAAGTATGTAGAATCGTGTGCATAAACCCCCAAAGGGTCTCCCTCTGTCACCCATGCTGGAGTGCAGTGGCACAATGCACTCACAGCTCACTGCAGCTTCTACTACCTGGGCTCCATCAATCCTACCACCTCAGGATCCCCCGGCCCCCACCCCATAGCTGGGACTACAGGCGTGCACCACCACACCAGCTAATTTTTAATTTTTTTGTAGAGGTGGGAGGGGGCTCTTGCTATGTTGCCCAGGGTGGTCTTGAACTCCTGAGCTTAAGCTATCCTTGCACCTTGGCCTGCCAAAGTGCTGGGATTGAGGCCGGGTTTTTAAATATAAATAAAATGAGAACTTAATGCTTGGGTGGAGAACAGTGCCACCTGCTGGTTTCACTTTGCATTAGCAATATATAAATATCCACCAATGCAATGTAACGCAGTTCGCTGTTTATTAGAGCACCAACTCAACACGCAAGGCATCTGGATGCACCCTTCAGGACATGCAGAGATAAGAGCTCCTTTCCCCATGAAGCTGACAGCCTAGAGGGGACAATGGGCGTGTACGCTAAACCTCTGAGCCACAGTGGGCAGCCCACATGGTCCCACTGAGGTTCTGTGGGAATATACGAAAAAAGCCTGGGGCCAGGGCTGGTTTCAGAGGCATGCAACCTATGCTGGAAGAGCCCTGTGCTTGGTTTCATCATCTCCCGTGGCTGTCTTGAAATTCTTTTTTTTTTTGAGACAGAGTCTTGCTCTGTCACCAGGCTGGAGTGCAATGGTGCCGTCTCAGCTCACTGCAACTTTGCCTCCCGGGTTCAAGTGATTCTGCTGCCTCAGCCTCCTGAGTAGCTGGGACTACAGGTGTGTGCCACCACGTCCAGCTAATTTTTGTATTTTAGTAAAGACGGGGTTTCACTGTGTTGGCCAGGATGGTCTTGAACTCTTGACCTCATAATCCACCCACCTCAGCCTCCCAAAGTGCTGGGATTACAGGCATAAGCCACCTCACTGGGTTTTTTGTTTTTGATCCTGTGTTCGGTCAAATTGAAATTCTTAATAATTTTGAACAAGGGCCATTTCACACTGGGACCCACAAATTATATAGCTGGTTGTACCTGGAGTAGTTTGGGAAATTTTGGAAGAGGAGACGTAGACCTGGCAGGGCAGAACTGGAGGGAGAGGAAAACAGGATGCTTATTGTAGTGTGGAAAGGGAGGTGGGTCCTCAGGCCTAGGTGACCAGGTGGTGTGTGGGAAGGAGCTAGAGCTGGGTGCTGCAAGGCAGGTGGAGAGGGAAAGGGGTTTGATGTTAGATGGCTTCAGGCTCAGTGCAAGGAAGCCTCCAAGGACAGCTTTAGCAGCTGGAACTCAGACGGTAGGCCAGGACTGGAGCGTTGGTCACAGACTTCCAGATGCATATTTTGGTGACACTATAGGATCCCCTGAGAGGGGTAAGGACTAAGAGATGTGTGGCTGGTCCTGGGCTTTTGGTCCAGCTTAGATTATTGGCTTCTGGGACTCCTGCTTTGCGAGTGGTGGAGGAAGATTTTAGCGGCAGGGCTGGATGATGAGTGCGTGAGCCCCAGTTCCCCATGTGGTGCACGATGGCACTCTTCCCAGCCTTCTCCACATGGCTGTCTGCTTCAACACCACCATGGACCACACGCATTTCAGGGACACTTCCCATTCAACTCATTTCCTGCATTCCTGAGCCAAGATTGACCTTCAGGGGCCACAGGTTTCTTCCTCACCCTTCACAGTGGATTGCAGCCTGATGATGATGGCAGATGACGGAACTTAGTCAAGCCTTTGGGAAGTCTAAAGAGTATACCCCATTTCCTCTCCTCTGGGTATTGTTAGTTTCTTCTTTCTCATGGGACTTTCCATACTCTGGGGGAGGAGTTTTACGGGAAATGAGCTCTTCCTTAGGAGGTCAAGCTCTTCTTCAGAGGGTTAGAACCTGGAACCCACCTTTCAGACCAGTTTTCCCATCAGGTACCACCAGAGGCTGGCACAGGTGGCTGGCACCCGTGATACCTATCTGTGTCCTTGATTCCAATAGCCCAAGCCAGTGTTCTGCCTTTTTATTTTCTTCTTCCTTATAAAGCACAGACTAGGTAGAGGGTGGGTAGGCTGGTGAGGGATAGATTTTGATTCTGTCCATCAGCCCCATGCTGAGAGGCCCCTCTCTCAGCTACATTATTGCCTAATTAATCCCAGGAGTTCTGTCCAGGGCTATCCTGGGAAAACTTGGTTTTGAAAGGGTCCTGTGGTTGCCTCTGGGCCTGGGGTGCACCCTTGCTTGGGATGGAGAGATAGTTAATAGGGTAACATCCCCAGAGCAGGGACAAGAACTCAGGATGCCAGCTGCCTCTGAACCCCATTCCTCCTCTAGAAAAGGTCAAAAAGGTAGGCTCTCTGCTCCGTCAGACTTGTGGTTCTTTGTTTTCTGTGCAGGTCCCCTTTTTGGTGGGAGGGTGTGAGGATGGCGGGAGGCACACTTGGGGAGGTGGCTCATACAGACCGAACTCTGCCTTGGATAGGGGTTGATTTTAATCCCTGATCCTCAGGACTGCATCCTGCTGGGCCTGTGAAAGAAGTGACTAGGGGGACAGTTAAGGCAGCAAAACCTCTTCACTGTCCCAGGCACCTGCCCAGCCACCAAAGCTGTAGGCCAGGAAGCAAACACAGGCAAGGGTGCTATGCCTGGCCAGAGTCAGAGAGAGTCTAGGGAGGAGCAGGTCTTTGTGCTCCAGGGCAGGGCACAGTGCTCTAGGTGGGAACTGGTGCCCCGGGTGAGACCAAATGCCCCAGGTGAGACCCAGTGCTCAGAGAGACCCGGTGCTCCAGGGGGATCTAATATTCCAGGCAGGACCTGATGCTGCAGGTCCTGGTGTCCCAAGAGCTTGCACCCCATGCCTGAGTGCGTGAAGCTGTGTGTTTTCTCTTCAAGAGGGGACACAGATGCCTGGAGGGTAAATGTTCCAGACTTGGCTTCTCCGGGCATGTGACACTGTGTGTGAGAGGCAGGGAAAGCTGGAGAGAGAAAAGGACAGAGGGACAGGACTACACAAATTGATCTATAGATGAAGTTACTGAGGGGCAGGCGAGAGAGAGAGGTTTAGAGACAGAGCGAGAAGAGATGAAGAAGACAGGGAGAGCCACACACGATGGACACTAAGACCGCACCACTCAGGTTGTGTCTTCCTGGATGTGTAAGGACGAGGGAGTGACCCAGGTAAGAGCCACCGGCCCGGTTTCTAGGGTGAGCCTTCAGCTGCCCTTCTGCAGCAAAGGGGCAAGGCAGCAGGGCCTAGGACCCAGAAGCACCTCCCCGCGCCTGGCGTGGGCGCAGCCCTCCGCGGTGGGCAGCCAGCCGGGGCACCCAGACACCAGGGCGCGCCTAAGTCTGGATGAAGAGATGGAAGTTGGTGCGCGTGAACTCCTGGTGGATGCTCTCCAGGAGCGCGTCGGCGTTGGTGGCAGGCTCGGGGACGCCGGGGGGACCCGACCGCGCGCTGTATTCCGGGGTGTAGGTGAAGGAGAAGGCACTAGGGTAGAAGAGCCCGTCGGCGCGCACCAGGCTCACGGGCACTGTGATGGGAGCGCGCAGCCAGCGCCAATCGCTACCGAAGGCCGCCACGTCCGGCACCACGCACACTAGGGACCGAGGGCTCCTAGCGGTGGGGCACCAGGGTGAGGGCTGCGGCGACTCTGCTGACGCGTGCGCCGCCCCCCACCAACGCTCCCCGGGGTCCAAGGTTGCTGCCTCCCCACTCCGTACCTGTACATGGTTTCTGCTTCCACATCCCCAAACCACACCTTGAGCCCCGCGTGGAAGTTCTCTCCGTGGAGCTCCAGCGTGGCCACGTCGCCCCCGCCGCTCAGCTGGGGAGGGTGGGACCAGGTGAGGTGAAAGAACCGAGCAGGGCGGGAACCTACTGCCCTCCTCCCACTGGCACCCAGTGCAGGCAGGTACGTCCGCCCAACGCCCCTAGCGCAGTTTCACCTCGAGGGTGCTGATGAGAGGCACCGGAGTGACCGGCTCCCGCGTACACGCCAGGCTGGTGCTGAAGGAGAATTCCACCGCCTCGGTGCCGATGATGGTCCAGCAAGAGCTGTCGTTAAGCAGAGCCCTGTTCGCCTCCTTGGGGCAGGGAGAGGCCTGGGAGGAGACCCGAGGGGACTAGGCAGAAGCTTCTTATGGTGGCCACCAGCATGGGGAGCCAGCGTGGCGCGTGGGCTTCTGCATTAGACCAACTGGATACCAATCCCAGGCTCTGCGTTTCCTTGTCCCTTCAGCTTGGACAGTGCCCTTAAGTTCTCTCATTTAGAGTTAAGTAAGCTCCTTGGGCTAGCTGATTTCTTTCCCCTTCCTTCCTTCCTTCCTTCCTTCCTCCCTCCCTCCCTTCCTTCCTTCCTTCCTTCTTTCCTTTCTTTCTTTTTCTTTCTCTGTCTCTCTCTGTCCCCCAGCCTTCCTCCCTACCTCCCTCCTTTTCTGCCTCTTTCTTCTTTCTCTCTCTCTCTCTTTCTTTCTCTCTCTCTCTCCTGGCCCTCCTCCCTTCCTCCCTCACTCTCTCCATCCTTCCTTTCTTCCTTCTCTATTTCTTTTTTCTCTTTTCTTCCCTTCCTCCCTCCTTTCCTCCTTCCCTTCCCTCTTCCCTTCCTTCCCTCCCTCCTTCCTTCCCTCCCTCCTTCCTTCCTTTCCTTCCTTCCTTCCTTCCCTTTCCTTCCTCCTTTTTTTTCCCTCCCTCTCTCCCTCTCTCCTTCCCTCCTTCTCTCCTTCCTTCCCCTCTCTCTCTCTTTCTTTCTCTCTGTCACCCAGGCTGGAGTACAGTGGGACAATCTCAGCTTGCTGCACTCTCCACCTTCTGGGTTCAAGTGATTCTTCTGCCTCAGCCTCCTGAGTAGCTGGGATTACAGGTGTGTGCCATGACACTCAGCTAATTTTTGTATTTTTAGTAGAGATGGGGTCTTGTTATGTTGACCAGGCTGGTCTCAAACGGCTGACCTCAAGTGATCCTCCCGCCTCAGCCTCCTAAACTGTTGGGATTACAGGCATGAGCCATTGAGCCCAGCTTGGGCTAGCTGATTTCTAAGGATCTTTTTTCTTGGGATCCTAGAATTCTGTGTGGCTTTTCTTTTTTTAACATTGTGCAATTCTATGCTCTAATAATCTACAATTTTAATATTCTTTGGGAAGGAATATTGTTCCTTTGGGAAGGAATATTCTTTGGGAAGGAATAATACTAGCTATTTTCCACATATTATTCTATCTCCTAACATTCTATGATAATATTCTTTTGGGAGTAATACTGCTCAATGATAATTATTATTTTCCACATTCTATAATTTCCTACATTCCGTGTCTTTATCTATGCTTTGAATAGTCTTTGCTCAATAATTCTCTGCTATTTCCTATTATGATTTTTATTTACATTCTACAATTTCATATCCATATATATATAGATGGAGTCTCACTCTTATTGCTGAGGATGAAGTGCAATGGAGTGACCTTGGCTCACTGCAACCTCCGCCTCCCACATTCAAGCCATTCTCCTGCCTCAGCCTCCTGAGTAGCTGAGATTACAGGCACCTGCAACCACGCCCAGCTAATTTTGGTATTTTTAGTAGAGACAGGGTTTCACCATGTTGGCCAGTCTAATCTTGAACTTCTGACCTCAGGTGATCCACCTACCTCAGCCTTCCAAAGTGCTGAGATTACAGGCATGAGCCAAGAGCGCCTGACTAGAGTCCCAATATTACATGACTCTAAAATTCTTTAGGAAGGAATATTGCTTCATACTATGACTTACTACTATTTTTCTACATCCTATGATTCTGTCCTAGGAGTCTATGATTTCAATGCTCCATGGGAGGCAGTATCGCTCAGGAAGTAGTGATCATGACCATGATGATGACCTTACATTGTGTGGTTCTCTGTATTCTCATTTTCCAGGACCCTTGGTGCTGGTATTCTCTGCTTCTTACCTGAAATTGCACCACCTTCTCTGTGGCAAGGCATAAGTAGGTACCTCCCCCTCCTGGGGGACTGCCTGGAAACTGGAATGCACACTTGTGCAGCTGGGAGATGGGCTCATCCACATCTAGGAGCGCACACTGCTTGGCTACTTTACGGATAATCTGCAGTGGAAGGGTGGTAGGAAGAGTGATGGCAAGGTGCCTGGGCGTCCAAAGCCTGCCCTCCCAGCCAGCTCTCTGCTACTCCAATAGCCACACCAGCCTAGTGGATTCTCCCTGCCCTTTGACTTCTGTCTGGTCCCACAAAAGACTGAGTGAGAATAGGCGTTTTCATGCGTTGGGGCCTCACTCTCCAGCCCGGCCCATGTGTGCCACATTCTCAGCATGGATCTCCGGGGACACATCCAGGCATGCCCTCCCTTTCTGTACCATAGGGGGTAATGTGATCCCGGTGGCCGTGCAGATGAGCTGCACCAGGGAGCCGTAGCGAACGTAGCCCTCTCGCGGTGGGAAGTCTCCTTGGGAAGCGTGCCCATCAGCTGGGGGGCAAACAAAGGAAGGGGCAAGGTTTTCAGGGGCCCCGAAGTTTCTGCTTTAAACTCTGTCTTCTTGCCTCTGGCTCTTCCTCAAATCACATATGGGCCTTTCGGGAAGGGGTGTTACTCAGGGGAGCAGCTAAGACTGAAGGGTCTAATTCTGGAGGGGTCATTTGAGGCCATCCTCACAAATGTCCACCCTGGGGACAGAGGTGGGGGCAGGCAGCTTAGTTGATATGAGGGGAAAGGGCATGGATAATGGAGTCAGAATAGCTTGTATCAGTCACCAGCTCATGGGGACTGTGGACAAGTCTTCTTGTGTTTCTGAGCCTTAATCACATGGGGCAGAGTTGACCTTCCTTAAGGAATCATGGTGAAGGTTAAATAAGCTAGTGCATGGGAAGTGCCCAGCCCTAGGGGCTGCAGATGTCATTACCCAGGTGGAGCGTGAAGGCAGCCCACTGTCGCGCACTGGCCACAAAGGCCCCGTCCTGCACAGAGAGGTAGCGTGTAGAAACTGTCTGGGAGCGCAGGCGGTTGAAGAGGGAGACCTTTGAGCCGGAGGATATGCACACTGTGAGGGTGAGGGTCAGGGTCAGGGTTAGGGTTAGGGTCAGGATTAGGGTGAGGGTCAGGGTTAGGGTTAGGGTGAGGGTTAGGCTGAGGGTTAGGGTAAGGGTTAGGGTGAGGGTTAGGGTGAGGGTTAGGCTGAGGGTTAGGGTGAGGGTTAGGGTGAGGGTTAGAGTGAGGGTTAGGGTAAGGATTAGGGTGAGGGTTAGGGTGAGGGTTAGGGTGAGGGTTAGGGTGAGGGTTAGGGTGAGGGTTAGGGTTAGGGTTAGGGTCAGGGTTAGGGTCAGGGTTAGGGTGAAGGTTAGGGTGAGGGTTAGGGTAAGGGTTAGGGTCAGGGTTAGGGTCAGGGTTAGGGTCAGGGTTAGGGGGTGCAGCCAGTGCATTGCCCTGGCCTGACTTGGTCCCTTGGACTTTCCAGGTAATTTCCAATTCTCTGTCTTCTGTGCCAGCCAGGCTAATATGCCCATGGCCTAGACACACTGGGCATTCACAGTTCACAGTTCACACCTGGAGGGGTCCCCTGAGATCCATGCAGAGAATGTGGCACACATGCGCCAGGCTGGAGAGTGAGGCCCAAAAGCATGAAGACTGTAGTACTGGCTACAGTCCTGCTTCAGAACATTTGTCTGCTCCTTTTGCTGCCTGGATATCTTTCAGTTCAAGAAACAAAATTAAAACACTTTCCTTTTTTTTTTTTGAGATAGCACTTCGCCCAGGCTGGACTGCAGTGGTGCTATCACAGCTGTCTGTAGCCTCGACCTCCTGGGCTCAAGCTATCCTCTGATCTCAGCTCCCCAAGTAGCTGGGACTGCAGGCACAGGTCATCATGCCCAGCTCTTTCTTTTCCTTCCTTCCTTCCTTCTTTCCTTCTTCCTTCCTTCTTTCCTTCTTTCCTGTCTTCCTTCCTTCTTCCTTCCTTCCGTCCCTCCCTCCCTCCCTCCCTCCTTCCTTCTTTCTTATAAAAAATGAGGTTTCACCATGTTGCCCAGGCTGGTCTTGAACTCCTAGGCTTAAGTGATCCCCCAAGCTCGGCCTCCTAAAGTGTTGGGATTACAAGCATGAGCCACTGAGCCCCGCCTATGTCACTTTTAGTCTGTCCCTTGTTCAATCCCTGCCTGCCTAGCTCAACTCCTGCCTAGTTCAACTTTTGTCTGCTCTGGGACCCCAATTCCCACCCTGGAGTTTGGTATCCGTCCCTTTCCTCTCTGCTTTTCATCCTCCCGCTCTTCTCATCCCCAGGCTTGGGCCACACACATCCAGACCCCTTCCTCTCTCAGCTCCGACTCCACCTTTTCCACTCTGACCCCACCCCTATAGCCCAGACTACCCCCACCTCCGCGCCCCAATTTAGCCGCTCTGGGCTTGGTTGCACCTCCCCACCCAGGCCCGCGGTCAGGCCCCGCCCTGCTCACGGTCGGTGTTTTTCAGCGACTGCTTCTTCTGCGAGGGCTTGGAGATGACCTTGATGAGGCGGCTGTGGAAGGTGCCCAGCTCCCGGCCCCCGCGCAGCACCAGCCGCAGCACCAGCCGAAAGTGCTTCCTCTTGTCTGCATCTGAGATGTACAGGGTCTTGGCGCAGCCGAATTCCTAAGGGGCTCGCGGGGACAGGGCCGTCTCATCCCAGCCCTCTGCCGTCGGATGAACCAACCTCTCCCAGATATCGGACGTCCGCCCCGTCGGAGGTGACCAGAAGCTCCACCAACCACGCTCTCAGGCTAGGCCTTAACGCGGGACCCCGGCCTCCCGGTCTCCCCATCGATCTCTTGGCTTTGGGAGGGGAATAAAGGAGCCCTCCTTTCCCAGGAGAGGCAGGGATGGGAGCAGGAATCGGACCCCTTCCCGTGCGCTCTCACTCTGGAGTCCGGCTGCTGCTCGAAATTCAGCTTCTGCGTCTCCGTGGCGCTGCCGGACGCGCTGTCCAGTCCCATATAACCACAGACCGTCGGCCCCGTCTCCACCGCCTGGTGAGCTGGAAAGGGACGCGAACTGGCTCGGGAACGACTCGGGAAGGACGCAGGTGCCGGGCAAGCTTAGCGCTCGCCACCAGAGGGCGCGGGGAGACTGCGCCTGCGGACCGCCCCTCTCCCGGGCCCAACCTCGCGGTCCTCCCTACCGAGCAGGCGGCCGGCAGCCCTTGAGTCCGCCCTCACCTTGGTCCTGCCCCGGCTTCACCCTCCAGCCCGGCCCCGAGAGGTAGACACAGGGCGGGGGGCAGAAGAACCTGCGGAGATAAGTGAGCGTTGGATTCGTGCATCCATGTTCACTTGGCTCTCCTGTAAGCACGGCAGGTAGTAGCGTAAACCCAGCAGAACCTTCGTTTCCTCCTCCAGCTCTCCCTCACGCTTTTTTATAACTGTAAACCCCATTCATATCCAAACCTTATTTCTCACGCCTGTAATCCCAGCACTTTGGGAGGCCAAGGCGGGTGGATCACGAGGTCAAGAGATCGAGACCATCCTGGTCAACATGGTGAAACCCCGTCTCTACTAAAAATACAAAAATTAGCTGGGCATGGTGGCACGTGCCAGTCCCAGCCACTCGGGAGGCTGAGACAGGAGAATTGCTTGAACCCAGGAGGCGGAGGTTGCGGTGAGCCGAGATCGCGCCACTGCACTCCAGCCTGGGTAACGAGCGAAACTCCGTCTCAAAAAAAAAAAAAAGAATTCCAGTGAAGGAAAGATTTGGGACAGGCTGCCCAGTGAATGTTACAGAATGGTAAATTTTACATTCCTTTAATATTATTTAGAATTTCTTTTTAAAAAGAGATGGGGTCTTGGTATGTTGCCCAGGCTTGTGTCAAACTGGCGTCAAGCAATCCTGTCTTGGCCTCCCAAAGTGCTGGGATTACAGGTGTGAGCCACCGTGCCCTGCCTAGATTTTTAATTTAGTTCCAGTGATCTCTGACAATGTGAAATTCTGTACCATCAGAAATTAGTTAGATTTAGGAGGGACCTTCTGAGTGGTTTAGCCTATCCCCTTCTTTTCAGTCAGAAATCATGGAAATAAGTTATTTGATAAATTTTTGTTGGTTTGCCTTTTGGGTTTTTTTTTTTTTCTTTGAGGCAGAGTTTTGCTCTTGTTGCCGAGGCTGGAGGGCAATGGAGTGATCTCAGCTCACTGCAACCTCCTCCCAGTTTCAAGCAATTCTACCTCAGCCTCCCGAGTAGCTGAGATTACAGGCGCCCAACACCATAACCCAGCTAGTTTTTTGTATTTTTAATAGACACTGGGTTCCACCATGTTGGCCAGGCCGGTCTCGAACTCCCCACCTCAGGTGATCTGCCTGCCTCGGCCTCCCAGATTACTGGGATTACAGGCCTGAGCCACCACGCCCAGCCTCAAGTTCTTACTGTTGGTAACTGGCAGAGGTGAGACCGAATAACTGGGTCCAACGTTTTTTGTTTTTGTTTTTTTTCTTAGAAAATACCATCATGCTTTGCTATCAGACTACTTTAGCTTTTTGAGTTGTTGGAGTTATACCATAAGCAGTCCATACTTAATAATTAATTTCCTTGTGGATAAGATACTGCTTCTCCAATATGCCCCCAAATTAGGGTACAGATTTATTCTACTGTAACAAAGACCAAAATATAATGGATACAAGATAGTTTTTTGTTAACAGAGCATAAGCATGCTGCAGCTGATAGGCTGACTCCTCTCTCAACTTCCCTGTTGGTTGTTCTGCTCTCCTCAGGAACCTGTGGATTCCCTCTCATAGCCCAAGATGGCTGCTTTAGTTCTTGCCAGCATATCTGTATCCAAACCATCTAAGGAACAAACAGCCACCACTATAGCTCATGCCTGTAATCCCAGCTACTTTAGACACAGGTAGGAGGATCACGAGGCCAGGAGTTCAAGAGCAGCCTGAGCAACATGATAGAAGACCCTGGCTCTAAAAAAAAAAAAAAAAAAAGAAGAAGAGAGGGACAAAAAAAAAAGAAAAGTCAGGGACAAGGGGAGACTGTGACCACTTCTAAGAGCATGATCTGCAAGAGGCACACATTACTTTTGCTCTTGTCCAGAACTTAGCTACATGGTCTGAGCTAGCTGCAAGAGAATTGAATGTCATCTTTAGCTGTATGGCTATGTGCATACACAAACTCCAGCCACCCTGTTACTCAGGAAGGAGAGGGTGAATATTGGAGGACAGTCAGGAGTCTGCCACAAGACACAAGAAATAAGTAATTACCCTATGGCCTACTGACAAGGTATTCAAAGCAAGGACCTGGTAGCTTTTCCACCACACTCATAAAAATCCAGAGTCATCACAGCCTTCAAGGTTCCGACTTATTAACCCTGCCTACCCCATCTGAAGTCACACCCCTGTGCCACTCTGCTGTCTTATAAATGTTCTTTCTTCATAGCCTTTGTCACTTTACCATTATATATTTTGTCTTCTCCATTAAAATATAAGTTCTCTGAAGGCAGTGACTTTGTTGATTGCTTCCATCTCAGAACCTAGAAAAATGCTGAGCACATAGTAAGCACTCAGTAACTAGCATGAAAGAGTGAACGCTCCTCCTCCCAACACCAAGAGTTATTTGAGCGTATTCCATCATTTAATCCTTATTTACCTGCACTGTAAGCAAAGCACTATACTACATAGTTTGAGGAATGAAAAGTATGGCCTGCATATGATTCCACTCTGAAGAAAATCTACCAAGTGCTAGAAAGTGGATCACAAAGACACAAGACAAATTTTGAAGCGCAATAAGTGACATAGATTGAACACTATTGGAATTGAGAGGGATTGGGATCTACCTGGCATCTGGAAGTCTTCCTGAAGTTACAGAATTTGGGTACTCGCAGTAAAAGAGGGAAGTACCATGCAGGCAGGCTGTCATAGGGTGCTTTATAGGAAGTAGAAAGGTTAAAAAATACACAGCCACATGAAGCCAACAATCATGAAAAAATGCTCATCATCACTGGTCATTAGAGAAATGACCTGGTCATCATCTTATATAAATTTTATCATGCACATGTATTAGTTTTACATCATTTTTTTAAAAAAGAAGGAAAAGAGAAAAATTTTAAAAATCTGATTAACTCTCCCTGCAAAAGGCATCCAGCTGGTTTCCCATGAGCTGTCAAGTCAGATT
>CAUYUD010046844.1:0-31797 GCA_963575295.1 Alouatta caraya | reverse complement strand
TTTTTTTTTTTTTTTTTTTTTTTTTTTTTTTTTTTTTTTTTTTTTAGTAGAGACAGAGTTTCTTCATGTTTGTCAGGCTGGTCTCGAACTCCTGACCTCAGGCGATCCACCTGCCTCAGTCTCCCAAATTGCTGGGATTACAGACATGAGCCGCCACACTCGGCCGCCTTTTTTTTCAATTGGGTGTTCTTTCTTTGCAACTACTACAAACTAGAGAAAAAATTCAGTTACCCGGTGACACTAGCAGTTGACGCTGGCTGTGTACTGGGAGCTCAGCTTGGGCCCCAAGCAGAGTGCTTGCATGAGGTTCTTTCTTGGCATGGAGGCTAGGTTCTTAGGGGGATACTACCAAGATTGAGCCTTCCAAGAGCCATGGGCAAAAGCTATGAGTCTTCCGAACAGTTCTCCAAACTTCCAGAGCATCCTTTCCACCACGTTCTATTGGCCAAGCAGTCACTAAGTCCAGCCTGGCTTCAAGGGAAGGGGACTTAGGCCCTCCTTTTAATGGGGCATGACAACATCACAGCGCAGAAGAGCCTGCGGAATGAGATGTTGGTGGGGCCATCTTTGGACAAGAGAATCTGCTCTAGTCACATAGCTAAAGATTGCTGGGAATAGGATGATGCTGGTGTTCCTTTTACTGGAAAATACCACCTCTTAATGAGATTTACAGATACATATTGTATCACGATGTCTGAAATGATATGGGTCTGGTAATAATTTCATTAATAATGAAGAAATGTGAAGGCAGTTGCATTTTCAAATGTAACATCAGGACTGGTATTTTAAAAGTTCTAAAGCCAGGCCAGGTGTGGTGGCTCACACCTGTAATCCCAGCACTTTGGGAGGCTGAGGTGGGCAGATCACCTGAGGTCAGGAGTTTGAGACCAGCCTGGCCAATGTAGTGAAATCCCATCTCCACTAAAAATACAAAGTTAGCCAGGCATGGTGACTCACCAAGTCCCAGCTACTTGGGAGGCTGAGGCACAAGAATGGCTTCAACCTGGGAGGCGGAAGATGCAGTGAGTTGAGGTCCTACCACTTCACTCCAGCCTACATGACAGAGCAAGACTCCATCTCAATAATAATAATAATAATAATAATAAATGTAAAAAAAATAAAATAAACGTTCTAAAGCCAGTTGGAGTTTACTAACTGCTTCAAAGATGACTGTTATTTCTTCTCTCCCCATGGAGACTGCAGGGAAAAAAATTTATGCCTGTTACTTAACAAGGGCTCAGATGAGACTATTAATTCCAGTTCAGCTCTTTTCTTAGAATGGAAGGTGGTATGTTTCGGTTGCTCATTGGTTATTGGTAATAAAGCTATTTTCCTAGGCATAAAAAGAAGACTTAGTATCTGCTTTCTTCATTAAAATTGTGAATTGCTCAAAGCAACTTCCTGTCCTCCAGGAAATCTAAAGCAAAGCACTGAGAAATTTTATAGCCTCCTTCCTTTCCCCCAGAGCCCACAAGAACTATTTTCTTCCCTTCTATCTCTTTTGTTCTCCCAGACCATAATTTCTGTGGAGAGAGCCCAGTTCGTTGGAAGTTTCTGGAAGGCAGGGATGCCAGAGTGCGGCAACATCATTCCAAGGACCATCACTGGTGCTCAGGAAATCGTGGGCCTCGGGCCACTGAGTAGCTTTTACTTTAAAGAGACATGGTTTCTGGGCACAGTGGCTCACACCTGTAATCCCAGAACTTTTAGAGGCAAAGGCAGGTGAATCACTTGAGCCCAGGGGTATGAGACCAGTCTGGGGATCATGGCAAAACCTTGTCTCTCCAAAAAAATTCAAAAATTCGCCAGGTGTGGTGGTGTCTCAGCTATTCAGGAGGTCAAGGCAGGAGCTACTCAGGAGGCTGAGGCAGGAGGATCAAATGAGCCTGGGAGGTCAAGGCTGCAGTGAGCTGTGATCACACCACTGCACTCCAGCCTGGGTGACAGAGAGAGTCCTTGTTACACACACACACACAAAAGACATGGTCTATTTGGCTTTGTTCCTTCCAAGTCTTAACACGATGAAAGGCCATTTTTAGTGAGCAAAATCAGAATTGTTTTATAGATTATGCCAGTAATAAACATCACTAGGAATTTGTCATATTTTAAATGATGCTCAGTTCATTTTACTCCTTACTATTTATGGTGATTACTGGATACTTGCTTTGTTTTTATTAATTATTTTATTAATTGTCATTAGAATTAGACTTTCATTGTGGCTTAAATTCAAACCAAGCTTGATAAATAGTTGGGAGACTTCCTTTTCCCTAACTTTGGCTTTGCCAGAGCTGCAGTAATGGTGTCCTCAGCTGGCCTGCCAAGGGTCGCCTCTGTCCTTCCCTCTGACCAGCTCTGTCCCTCTGTGCATCATGAGTCCATGGAAAGCTCAGGGATGTGTAGGAATGAGCAGGAAGTGTCAGGAAGCAGCGTGGCCCCAACTGCTAGGAAATGGGGCTTAACAGGAGGAAGAGGTTGATCTGAGCAGGTTTCCTTTTTTGGTGGGGGAAGGAAGGATAAGAGACTGAGATCACAGCAAGAGCTGTGGGGAGCCAGAGGGCTCCTAGAGGGAGGGCAGGGACTGTTGCTGGGAAAATGATGGTGCTGCAGCAGGCTGGGCTTCCTGGGGCTCCAGGAGTGCAGTTGTGCATCCAGCACTGTCCTAGCAGTTTGGAAGCTCAGCGTCAAGCCCAAGCTCTACTCTCTCTTGCTGATGTCCCCATGTTCTGCAACTGCTTTTCCTGGTTTGCTTTGAATGATTTTTTTTTAGCGTGTTTCTTCCCTGGGTCTTACATACCTCTTTTTGATCTCTTTTCTCTCATGTACCTCCTTCCTTTCTGATCTCAAAAAAACTGCCTTCAAAAATGCCTTTCTGCTGACATTTTTTTGGATGCAGTATATACCTACAGATCAAAAATGATTGCAGCTCTTTTGGAAAGAGCAAGCATGTTTCTCGCTTAAATAGTCCAGTACCTGGACACATAACAATTTCTCTAAAAGTAGATTGCAAATGGCCAAATTTATTAGTTCCTGTAAGCAGCTCAGCCCTGTGGTGGATAATGTTACTGGGATCTTATTGCTTTAGGGGGTTGACTTTGTAATTTGTGACTTGTGCTTTGCTGGAGGCTTTGCTGCTGGAATACAAATGAGGCCATATTGACATTTACACTCAGGCTCAAAGGACCCCACTGGCTCTTCTGAAATGGATCCAAACTTTTTCTGAATATATTTTTGCTCAGATATTTCCAAATAAGCCTAGAGGTGCTTGTACAAGTTCACGAATCAGTCCAGCATCTGAGCTGTCCCAGAGGTGCCTGTTTCCCTCACTGGTGGGGAATAAACCATCCCCTTTGTATCTAGACTATGATGGTTTCTCAAGAGAAGGCTACAGACTTTGGAGTATCCCACAGAAAAACTGCCTGGGCCCCAAGTGTAATACCTTACAATTCACCCTTGGATAAGCCCCTTCCAATTCACACTTGGACCAGACCCTTCCAATTCACCCTTGGACAAACCTCTCCCAATTCACACTTGGGTGAGCCTCTTCTGATTCAGCCTTGGACAAGCTCCTTCAGTTCACACTTGGACAAGCCTCCTTTCAATTCACAATTGGACAAGCCCTTTCCACACCACCCTTGGACAAGCCCCTTCCAATTCACACTTGGGTGAACTCTTCCAATTCACCCTTGGACAGGCCCCCTTCCAGGTCACCCTTGCACAAGCCTGCTTTCAATTCACACTTGGACAGCTCCATTTAGTTCACCCTTGGACAAGCGTTTTCCAAACCACCCTTGTGCAAGCCTCCTTCCAATTCACGCTTGGGTGACATCTTTCAATTCACCCTTGGACAAGTCCTTTCCAATTCACATGTGAACAAGCCTCCTTCCAGTTCACACTTGAATGAGCCTCTTCCAATTCACCCTTGGACAAGCCCCTTCCAATTCACCCTTGGACACACCTCCTTCCAATTCACACTGAGTGATCTCTTTCAATTAATCCTTGGACAAGCCCCTTCCAATCCACTCCCGGAGAGCCTCTTCCAATTCACTCTTGGATAAACCTCTTCCAATTCACCCCTGGACAGGCCTCATCCAATTCACTCTTGAAGATATTCTTTCAGTTTACACTTGGGAAGGCCTCTTTCACCAGACATAAATGGTACCAGGGTTGCTGCATCAAAATGGTGTCCCTTACCACCACTCAGCTGACCCAGAGCCAGCTTTTAGACAGTGGTGTAAGCCTTCAGGGCTCATGGTTCCAGTCTCCCTCATTTCTTGAGGTAGATTTCCTCTTAGGATTCTGGGGTCCTTCTTTTCAGTTCATCCCGTTAGAGATACATCAACCTCTCAGGCATAGTTTAATACTTCTGAGCCTGAGGTAAAGGGAGGTAGGGTCTCTGTCCCGTTTCTTTCTGAGGGTAATCCATCCCTTTTTATATAAAAATAATTGAAGCAACCCTGCAGTATCTGAGCCCCAGAACCGGATCGAGGAGGGAGACACACTGTTGGACTCCAGGAGACAGTAGGCAAACACCACACCTTGAGTCCAGCTGCTCTGTTGCTTGAGAGTATGGACGAGGTGCTGGATGGAGGCCCAGAGCTATTCCTCCCCGCAGCCAATGTCCACACACTCACCAGGGGGTGAAAGGGCTCTAACCCCAAATGTCGTGAGTGGTTTCCACGCCACCTTCCAACAGGAGAAATGACATTCCTGGGGACAGAGGAAGACGGTGCAATCACCTGGTGTGCCCAGCAGGTTTGACCTCCCAGAGCAGCTTATGTTTCAGTACCTCTCTCTATGTAAGATAGGATTATTTTTACGGTAATTATAAAATGAAACAAATAATAATAATTGCCAGCAAAGAAATATTACCAGTGAAAATTTTTCTTTTGTTGAATGTCATAAATATAATCACACCAGTAAAAAAAAAATGAATAAAAATAAAGCAAATTCCACAATACAAAAAAGGAAATAAGGCCTGCTTTTTTCCCTAAGAGTCTAAAAATCTACATCATGGTTTCAACTTTGATGGCTTGGTTACAGTCTGGCGTAATATTTTGTGCAAATAATTGCCCAGGAACCAGTAAGCAGCTGTTAATCAAACTGAATCATCTACAGAAGATATGGTTTAGACAACTACTAAATCATTCCTTTTTTGTAAATTTTATTTTCTTGATTTGCTTTTGTTTTAAAAACAGTTGACAATGACTACACAATACCCTTCATTTTCAAGATACTATTCAAATTCAACCAATAGTTGACATATGAAGTAAACCAAATAAAAATATTACACCTCCAAAGTGGCACTGTCTCACTGCTCTAAATTATAAACCAAAGTTAAAACTCCAGGTGGGCAAACAACTCAAGAGAAGTGGTTTTTTTTCTTTTTGGTTGCTGTTTTTAAACACAGGGCCTTGCTCTGTTGCTCAGGCTGAAGTGCAGTACATGAACTTAGCTCAGTGCAGCCTCAAACTCCTGGACTCAGGTGGGCCTTCCACCTCAGCCTCCTGAATGGCTAGGATTACAGATGCATGCCACTACGGCTGGCTAATTTGTAGAAATTTTTTTTTTGTAGAGACTGAGGTCTCAGTATACTGCCAAGGCTGGTCACCAACTCCTGGTCTCAAGCAATCCTCCTGTCTTGGCCTCCCAAAGTGCTGGAATTACAGGCATGAGCCACGAGAGTTCTGGTTCTTCGTCTTTGCTTCTCCATGCTGCCATGACTGGTTGTAAATCCCCTGTTAGAGGCATAATGCGTAGACCGGAGTGGGAGATCCAGACAGCACCCCACAGCCTTATCAAACCCCATCCACATAGCTGGGAGTTCTCTGAATTACCTTCCATGCAGAACACGATGTTTAGCAAAGTGAGTAGTAACAAAGCTGCTCTGCTGAAGCTTACATACTTACTATTAAAACAGTGACCACAATTGTTTTTGACTAAGACCAAAAAAAATTCTTTTTCACGTGGGAGTATTTTTATTATTGACATTGTTTAGAATTGCTGGCATATGGTGATGATGAAAAGCAGTCGGATTTTAGTTTTTTTTGTTTTTTTTTTTCTTGTTCAATGTACTTCAGACAATATCATCTGCACCCGGGCAGACCCACCCACTGCCTTGAGAATGTGGTTGCCTGCTTTGCAGAAACAAATAAACAAACAAATCAACAATATGAACCCCGCCTGCAGTATCTGGTTATGGAGAAGGGTTCCTTCTTCATGTCCTGCCTCAAGGAGGCCTGTTTTTTCTAAATATTGGAGTCTTTTTTTTTCAAATATTGGGGTCTGAAAATCTGTGAACCTTCCAGGGATAATGCCACAGGACATTGGCCCAAAGTGGTTGCTGTGGCCCCTGAATCAACCTAGTCATTCCCGTGACAGGTCGTCAGAACAGGCTTCAGGATGGCTAGCCTGCGATCTTTCTGCAGAGTTGCTGAAAGGACTCACGTGACTAAACTGAACTATTCACCCCTCTCTGTCTCCCCAGGCCAAGTGTCCACACCTACCAGAAGCCCAGCTCTCATCCACACCTCCACGGTCCTTCCAACACCCTGAAATCATAAACGAAAATCAGCCTAAATACAAGTAATCATTAATGGCGTATTGAATTTCTTTGGGACTGAAGCTAACTATAAACTGGAATAAGTTCTTCTAATTTGGGAGACAGAAATAAACACTCAATATGGAGCTTTGTTTAGTGAATCAAAGTTACTATTTTTCAAAAAGGGCCCTAGGGTCCTATAGTGAACAGAATTATAACCCCAACCCCCAAAGACATCCACATCCTAATCCCTAGAACTTGTGAATATGGCCAAGTGCCGAGCTGGATTTGGGGGGAAAAGTCCAGCACCAGTAGCTGAGACCCATCAGCAACGGGCAGGGATGAGGTGGCCCCGGGAACAGGGAGCCCAGACCCCAGAAACAGCCAGATCCCAAGGGCCTCAACTGTGATTGGTGTCTCCAGGGACTCTGGGTCCTTCCAAAGTCACAGCACAGTGGGTGAGCTGGATGGAAGAGTATCACATCTAAGCCACCATCTTGTCACTGTGTCTGACCGGTGTCCAGGGAGTGGAATCTTCTCATCCACTGGCAGTCTGCAAAGGGCTGCGGCAGCGGGGATGAAGAGGAAATTTGATCGACATGAAGTGTGAATCCAGGGTCGGTTCAGAGACTCTTTTTACTTCCCAGGTTTAATATTTTATACTAAGAGATGGACTTGTGTCTGCCACCCGTAGCTGCTGTCACAAACTACCACAAACCTAATGGCTTACAAGAGCAGGAACTTATCTCACCATTCTGAGGTCAGAAGTATGACATGGGTCTTACAGGCTACAATCAAGGTGTCGACAGGGCTGTGTTCTTCCGGGGCCTCAAGGGACAATCCAATCCGTTCTTGCCTTTTCTGGCATCTAGAGGCCACCTGCATTCCTTGGCTCGTGGTCCCCTTCTCCATTTCAAAGTGTGTTATTGCATCACCTTCTCTGACTCTGACCTGCCTCTCTCTCATAGAATCCTTGTGATAACATTGGGGTCAGCCAGCTATTCCAGTGTCACCTTCTCTTCTCAAGATCTTTAGCCGAATTACGTCTGCAAAAGGCTAAATGTAAAGTAAGGTGTTCAGAGATTAGGTCTTAGGGATGAGGATGTGAACATTTTGGAGGTGGGCGTGGTTATTCTGCCTGTCACTAGACTCTCCTGCCATTTTTGAAAAATACTTTAAAAATATTAGATTTGGCTTGCTTGTTTTCTCTGTCTTCTAAATTAGAACAATTTGTTCCATCTTGTGTTTAGCTTAAGGCCTAAAGAAATTCAATATGAAACTCATAACTGCTGGTTATTAGCCTAATGTATCATTTGGGACTTGGCTGTACTTATTCATCAAACTAAAAGGTGGTGGTGAATTCGTTAATAATTTTTACTTAGACTGTGTGTAGGTCTTTAAAAATGATTTGAGGCTGTCTACAAACTTAAAATAGAATGAATAAAATTAAAACCCAAAACGACGGAGAGACAAGCAGATTTTACCAGGCGCCTCATACACAGACTGGGAACATCACTTCAGGGTGGTTTGGTTGGTTGGGTGCTGGGGTTTGGGCTCTAACACGAACCCATTATGCTTCCTGGTCACCTTGCTTGACAAGATAAAAGTACCCACGGGGTTGGAAAGAAAACCGATGCCCAGGTTTCTGTTTATTTCGAGAGAGAAGTAAACACTCAAGATGGAGCTTTCTTTAGTGAATCAAAGTTATTATTTTTGATAATAACGACTCAAAGAGACAAGCAGATTTTTTTAGTTGGGGGAGGAGTCTGTGTGTGGCTCCCGGGTTGGGGGAGGGGTCTGTGTGTGGCTCCCGGGTTGGGGGAGGAGTCTGTGTGTGGCTCCCGGGTTGGGGGAGGAGTCTGTGTGTGGAGTCCGGGTTGGGGGAGGAGTCCGTGTGTGGGGCCCGGGTTGGGGGAGGAGTCTGTGTGTAGCTACCGGGTTGGGGTAGGAGTCTGTGTGTGCAGCCTGTGTTGGGGGAGGAGTCTGTGTATGAGGGTGCTGAGAGAGGCTCCCTGCTAACGTGTTCCCCGCCTCCTCTCTGGAGCCTGCCTGCATGAGGCAGGGCCTATCTGCATATATACCAACTTTGCCTTGTCTCATCTTTCTCCCCACTGCTCCCCTCGAACCCCCTCTCCTCCTCCCAACTGCCTTCTGTGGGCTGTCTCAGGTCTCTCCTGGAACGCCGTTTCCCTCGGCTCCCCTGAACCCACTCTTTTCTAATGTGACAAACCAACATGCCATGTGGTCCTGGCCATCTCGCTGGGGCTGAATCTCCAAACAGCTCCAGTACCTGCCCTACTCTCTCTGTTGGAGGCTTTTGACCTGCCAGAGCTCCTGCCTGGGGTTGAGCTGGAGATAGGGTATGGGAGATCAGCCTGCTCCTGGCTAAACGCACATTCCAGATTCCTTCCTTTGGAGCCCCATGCTGCCCGCCACCACCAGCACCCATGGGCAGCTCACGCTGAAGCACGCAGTGGGAGCCTCACGCGGAGTCCCCTACCCTTCCACCTCCCTCTGCCCATGCTGCTCTGTTCTCCTGGAGCCCGACCTTGGCCCCAGCCCTGCTCCTGGTCCTGCTAGCCCATTTCTCACCTTTTGCTCTACTGCAGGGACTCACCACCCCACGGCATTCCTGTCTTCAGTCGCCCAGCAGCTCACATCGCATTTCCCACACTGATGCTGAGTGGGGCTGCAGGAACTCACCCCAGCGCCACAGACCCCGATCCCCAACTCCATCTGTGGCTCAGGCCTCTCAGCAGCTTACACACCAGTGTCTGCCCCTCCCCAGGTAGTTCCTGCTGTTGCAAATGTCCCCTTCTCTCCCCATGCGCCAACCCCACGTCCCCTTCCCAGCTCTTCCTGACGACCCTGCATTCAACTTCACAGAGAAAAACGAAGATGTCAGAGGATCCTCTCCTTTCTTCCTAAGAGGACTTTACATATGGCCAAAACACTCAGCCTTCTCCCTCTTCACAATTAGGAGTTGCCTAGGACATTGCCCATTGCCCAGAGTGGATAGAGAGGCCCGGGGATGCTGGGATGTACAGAATCAGCTGACCTCTTAGACACAGGGGACTTCGAGAAGTCTCCAGGCTTGGAAACGACTCTCAGCAGCAGAAAGCCAGGGAGAATTCATTAACACTAGGATCTGGAGGATGAAGAGCGTAAGTCACACTTTATAAGTTTTGTTTATTTAGTTGTTGTATTCTCAACATTTCACCTGCCCAGAGATTGAAAGGGGGAATTGTTCTACAAGGCTCATTCTAGACAATGGTGGTCCTCTTCGAGGCCATTTGCTACTTCCCAGGGCCAGCCAACTTCACCAATGGCTGCAGATTCTCTTGGTATCTACTTGCAAGTCTGAGATCACACCACACCTCTGGATGTAGCAGTCATGGTCCTCATCTAGCGACTTCCCCACAGTGCCCAACGACATGGCTCTGTTTACCCGTTTGATTCCACAACGCACGTGAGCCATGTCCTGCCCTCCACCTCCCGATTAGGTGATATGGTAACTTCAGTGAGATCAGTAGTCACGCTGACATTCATCTAAACTTGTAAACGCAATGCCCAGCTGTGATAGTTTTTACGTGTCCATGTGGTGAGGCTCTAGTGCCCACCTATTAATTCAAATGCCAACCTGGGGGTTGCTGTGAAGGTGTTTTGTACACACGGCTAATGTCTACAGTCAGACTTCAATCAAAGGAGAGGATCCTCAGTCATGTGCGTGGCCCCATCCAATCCGTTGAAAGACTTTAAGTACAAAACTGAGGTTTCCTTGAGGAAGAAGAAATTCTGCCTTCACATGTCAGTGTCAGCTCCTGGCTGAGAGTTTCCAGCCTGCCAGCTGCGCTATAGATTTTGGACTTGCTAACCCCACAGTCACATCAGCCCATTCCTTGAAATAAACCTCTTTATGTTACACATACATACATAAACGTGTATGTGTGTGTGTGTGTGTGTGTGTGTGTGTGTGTGTGTGTGTGTGTGTGTGTATGGCTAACATGTCTCACAGGTTTGGTTTCCTTGGAGAGCTCTGATTAATTTATCAGTTAAGCTTGGAGTATATAAGCTTTCTACGTCTTTCTGTTTTTCTAGGAGTTAATTATGGTTTTGGTTTTTATTTGCCTAGTTTCCAATGTAATTAACAACGATTTATCCCCAAATATCCCACCCAGTGCTCCCCACACTTAAGTCTATTTCTGGGGTGCTATGGAAGCCTCCTGGCCTTGCAGAAAGGTCTGGGCCCTGGAGGGTTGGCCTCCCAGAACCCTGGAAGATTCACTGGGTCTCACTGCCTTATAAAACCACCCCCCAACACCCCTGGATTCTGTGCCCTCTCTTGTCTGCTGCATTCCCTCAGTTCAGTGGAGCACATCTTCATTGGTGTTCTGCACAAGACAATTGGAAATGTATTTCTCTCTCTTCAGACTGAGGGCTATAGAATTCTAGGCTGGAAATCACCTTTCCTCAGAATCTTGAAGACACTGTTCTATTGTCCCAGCATTGCTCTTGCCAAGTTCAAAGTGCACACCAATTCTGGATCCTTTGTCTGAAGCTGTCCCCGTTTTTTCTGAAAGCTGGAAGGTGTTATTTTTGTCCACAGTGTTGGGAAATTCCAAGGCAAAATGTCCTGGGGAGACTATTTGTATCTATTGTGCTGTGCACTGGCTGGCCCTGCCCTTTGGAACCCATGTATTTCACTTCTGGACTTTTCTCCTGCCTTCCTCTGTCTTCTTTTGTTTTTTCTTCTTGTTTTTTTTTTTTTAATGGACACATAATAATTGCACATATGTATGGGGGTACATGTGATATTTGATACATGCCTATAGTGTGTAATGATCAAATCAAGTTAGCTGCAATATTCATTGCCTCAAATATTTATCCTTTCTCGTGCTAGGAGCTTTTCAAATCTTCTTTCCTAGCTACTTTGAAATATACAATAAGATGTTGTTAACTATTGTCACCCTCCTTTGCTATGGAGTGAGAGAACTTATTCCTTCTCTCTAACTGTATTTTTGTACCCATTCACCACATTCACCAACCTCTTTTCTGGAACTCCCATTATTTGGATGTTACTCCTGAACTGGTTATAGAATTCTCTTTTCTCTCCTGACTTCCATCTCTTTCCTTTCTTCTTTGATTTGGAAAATTGTTTAAACTTTAGTTTCAAAATGTTTATCAACGATTACATTTCTACTATCTTCTTCTATTTTTTCTTTAAATTTCAGAAGCCTTGTTATTCCCTTACCTTGCTTTTTTAAAAGCATTATGTTTTTGCTCTTTAGTCCTTCCTGGAATTTTGATAGTTTTTTATTTTTCATTTTTTTAACTTTTTGTTTCCTGTGTGTTCTAAAAAGCCAGTGGGAAGCTCCTTGTAGGAAGGTGGGTCTTGATAAAAGTGCACTCATTCACGCCTGTAATCCCAGCACTTTGGGAGGCTGAGGTGGGCAGATCACTTGAGGTTAGGAGTTTGAGACCAGCGTGGCCAACATGGTGAAACCCGGTTGCTACTAAAACTACAAAAATTAGCCAGGTATGGTGGCAGGCACCTGTAATCCCAGCTACTCAGGAGGCTAAGGCAGGAGAATCACTTGAACCCAGGAGGCAGAAATGGCAGTGAGCCCAGATCACGCCACTGCACTCCAGCCTGGGTGACAGAGCAAGACTCCGTCTCTCAAAAAAAAAAAAAAAAAAAAAAAAAAGTGCACTTGCTTTAGGTGTTCTGCATGAGCTGTTCAATTTGTGGAATTACTTTCTTATGTTGATTCAGACTCCCAGACTCCAGCAAACTCATTCCTAGAAGCTCAAAGGCTGAGGTTATGGGAGCCCTCTGGCAGAAGCAGGGTGGATGTCCTTTGATTCCCCTGGGTACCCTCAGGACGGTGTTTCTCGCCCGGAGGTACTGTTTGCCCCATACCAGAACCTGTCCGTTCTCCCCTCCAGCGGCTCCTCTAGTCTCCGCCAGGGTGGAGGTGAGGTCATCTGGTTGGTGGGCAAAGTAAGGAGATCTGGGAGTCTCTGTACTTTTAATCGACTTTCAACTCTTCCTCTAGTGTTCAGCACACCCTCACCTCCTTCCAGAGTGCTGGATGCCACCAATCCCTGAGCTTCCTGGCTCTCTGGGGTTGAAATTTAGTTGCTAAATTAGGATTCTCTGTTCTATTTTTGGATAGTCAGTTGCAACTGGTCCTGCTGCTCTTTGGCTTGCAAATCGTTTTTGCTATTGTCTTGTCTTCTGTTCTATTTGCCCTTGGAGATTTATGACTAAAGAATAAAACAAAAGACACAAGTGAAAACCTTTGCTGTATTTTAGTGGAGTCTCAGGAGGAAACAGGGTGAAGCCATGTGTGAGGTGCTTTTTTACAGGCAGCATCCCTCGCCTGCCTTCTGTGCATTCAGCAGCCGCTGTCTCTGAAGCTTACACCTGGAGGGTGGCTTCCGTGAGGACAGTCTTCCTGACAGGAGAGGTCTCCAGATTGGAAGTAATTCTGGATGTGAGGAATTCTCATTCTACCTTTGGATACTAACAGATGGTGACTGGGAGTAAGAGCTTCATCAGTGATAAGTAATGATCCTGAGGTTCTGAGTTAGGGCTGGTAGATAGCCCCTCACTACTCCTGAGAGTGTTTGGTCTCCTGCAATCTTTATAGCTAAAATCCAATGCTTTTGTGCACCCTTCACTAAGAATGTGCCACTCCAGGAGTCTAATGGGTTCAGCCTCATCCTTCAAAGTGGGGTTCTTCATATTTATGAAAACTGGTCCCTTTCTGACTTCACAGTGCTGGGCGCTGTGAGCATTCAAAGCACGGCAGATCAGCTGCTACATGGCTGTGCTCAGTGCTGATCTCGGCATGGACTGGCTGGCTCCATCCCTGCCTCCTGGTCTAGACTGGGGGTGATGGATTTCCCCAGGGCACTTGTCTCTGTCCCAGGTGTTGTGTCTATACTGGTCCTGAAGCGTTCCATTCGGAGAGGGCAAAACTGGCTCATGAGACGATCTTGTCTCACGTCAGCTTGACTTCATTGTAAGGCATGGAACTATAGTTTCTTGGAAAATCATCTGCTTTCTTTCAAATCATGGACCTGACGGATCTGGGAGGGCTTCATTTCACTGACTGGCTTGCTGATGCTACTTACAACTTGGCTTTTAGTGTTTGCTCTGATCATTTATGTAGGTGAAGAGAGATGTAAGAATGAACCTTGAAGGAAATGAACGTCCTAATTTTCATTTTAAAAGCTATATAGAATTTTCAAAAGTTTGGTTAATGAAGGTATAATTTACATAATAAAATTCACCAATCTTTAAAAATTATTTTTACAATTTTATTCAATAAATGTTAATTTTCTTATAGAAAACAGAGTTTCTAGCAAGTTAGCAATATTATAGTAAGAATAGATGTGTGAAGTCACAGGTGACCGTGCTAAACAAAGATCTTCTCTTGTAGATTCAAAGTCCTGAGTAGCCCTAAAGTGACAATATCTATTGTTCATTTATTGTAGGAGGATTTCCCATTTCATAAACAAATGTGTTATTTATGGGAGAAGGTTCAGGGCTTCAGAATGTCTTCAGTGTATATTTCCTGAAACCCGAGGGGCAGAATTCCCCTTCTGTCCATAAAGTGACATCTACTTGCAGCTGCAGGCATTTTGTGGAGACTTCTCCAGAATTAAATACATAAAAAGATAATTCCCTGGTAACCAAATATGGCCCCTGTATTAGCCTCTTCTCATGCTGCTGTGAAGAACATACCCAAGACTGTGTAATTTATAAAGAAGAGAGGTTTAGTTGACTCACAGTTCTGCATGGCTGGGGAGGCCTCAGGAAACATAGTCATGGCGGAAGGGGCAGAAAACATGTCCTTCTTCACATGGCGGCAGCAAGGAGAAGTGCCAAGCAAAGAGGGGAAAAGCCCCTTATGAAACCACCAGATCTTGTGAGAATTCATTCACTATCATGAGAACAGCATAAGGGTAACCACTCCCATGGTTTGATTACCTCCCACCAGGTCCCTCCCACGACATGTGAGGATTATGGAAACCATAAGATGAGACCGGGTGGGGACACAGTCAAACCAGATCACCCCCGACCCCAGTCTTGTCAAACTATAATTTACTTACTGTTCCTAAATATATAAACATATATATGTACATATGCATACACACACGCATATATATATTCTCTTTATTATCTCTGCTCCCCTTCTTTTCAGTTGTTCTTCTCTAGAATCCTACACAAGCTTCTATCCAAATACCATTTCAAGGGCCAGCAAAGTCCTGTCTCTTCACTAAAGGACAAAGTCTTCTTTTGCTATTCTACTCGACAGTCATCTGGGTCATCTCACCTTCTTTAGCCATGGTCAAGCATCTGGCTCCAATCTTTTGGCTGCCCAATACTGCTAATTACCTTTTCACAAGTTTTTGGCATCTTCCAGTTAGATGATAGGCTCCTTAAAGGCAGATTCCTGCCAGGTGCGATGGCTCATGCCTGTAATCCTAGCACTTTGGGAGGCCTAGGTGGGCAGATTGCTTGAGTCCAGGAGTTTGAGACCAGCCTGGGTAACAAGGAAAAACCCCTTCTCCACACACACACACACACACACACACTAAAAAAAAATCAGCTGATGTGGTGGCGCACACCTGTAGTCCCAGCTTCTTGGGGGCTGAGGTGGGAGGATTGCTTGGGCCCAGGATTTGGAGGTTACAGTGAGCTGAGATCTCACCACTGCACTCTAGCCTGGGTGACAGAGAAATACCCTGTCTCAAAAAAAAAAAAAAAAAAAAAAGAGAAAAAAGAAAATTCCTTTATTCCATTTTTCCTATTTTCCTCATGTACTTATATAGTAGATACTCTGTCCTGGTTTTGAAAAGTAACATAGTCAATCCCCTCGTGACTCAATATATACATTTTAGTGTTCTGTAAAGATTTTTCCAGAACAAATCAGTGTTATTTATATGAACATGAATATTCTGCTAGCCTAATACATTTTTTGAGTGCTTCGCATCAGAACTCGTGAGCTGATGGTGTCCCAGCCACAGGACTGCAGTTGTTCATCCTGTGGGAGTTTGACCTCAATGTCATATACAAAATTTGAATGATCCTTCTTCTGATTTTTCTCAAAAAATTAATCCATGATGCTTTTCCTTTTGGCAAGCTCCTTGTCATCCAGTGTATTCAGGTCTTTTTCAGGATCAATGGTTGTTTCCAGTCAAATTTGTTCCACTGTTTCTGCCAAACTCTGCACTCACAGGTAACCTCATAAAAAACTGGATAGCTTCTCTAGCTGCCTCAGAAATCCTTGTTACAAGTAACTCTTGTGTCGTGGGTTATTCTTTAGCTGTTCAGCCACTTGGGTGCAATCTGAAAACTTTGAAAATTTTAGAACTGGCAGAATGCACGAGCAAATTCTCCCCTTGATTTCATTCTCATCGACGAGGATACTAGCTGGAGGCTGGAATCAGATCGCACACTTCTTGGCAGTACACATCATTCCCACACACACTTCAGAGGATATCGGAGGAAATCTGATGAAAATGCGTAAGTTGCATAATGACTTCCTGCCTTGGGGAAATACAGAAAGGGCATCTTCTCCTGCAGGCCACTGTCTATACTGCCGGGAAAGGGTTGTTTCCACCCAACAGCAATGCAAAAAGGAGCACCTAAGTCGACTTGGCTGGGCAGAGTCTGGCCCTGCAGGAGGAGGCAACAGCCACAGTACTACTGATGTGGCTGGGTGAACTCCCTGGAAGTAGAGACAGGGCCAGCACAGGGGACTATATGCTGGCTCCCACGATGGTATGTGGGGGTTCAGAGTCCTAAGGGGTACTGGTTGAGTCATTTCCACAGCAACAGCTAGGGCTCACCAAAAGTCACCCTTTCTAAGTGTACAGCTCAATGAGCCTTGTGACAGTAGACAGTATACGGTCATGCAACCACTACTTCCTATATTCAAGAAATAGAATGTGTCAATTTTTGGAAAAAGTCCCCTCTGCCCCTCGGTGGTCCTCCCTATCACTCTGCTTTCTGTCTCTGTAGTTTTGCCTTTCCGAGAGAGGTGAAATCATACAATTAGACACTCTTTCATTTAGCAAATTGTTGCTGTGTATCTGAAGTGTGTTTCTTTTTACCTTTGGGTCATATTTCATTACATGGCTATACCATCATTTGTTTTTCCGCTCCTCAGCTGATAGACATTTGTGTGGTTTCTTATCTCTGTGTATTATGAATAAAGCTGCTACAAACGTTTGCATACGATTCTCTGTGTGTTCGTTTGCTTTAATTTCTCTCGGATAAATACTTAGGAAGAGGTTTGCTGGGTCATATGTCAGTGTATTTTAAACTTTACAAGAAAGTGCATAACTATAAAAGTTATAAAGATGACACGTGGCTATTCACATTTAAATTACATAAAATAAAATTTAAAAGTCACTTCCTCCGTTGCAGTCGCCACACGCGAGTACTATGTGGGATAGCACAGCATGGAATATTTCCATCATTCTGGAAACTTCCGTCGGACAGCACCGGTACACACCATTTAATACACTGGGTTTCAGAACAGAAATGTTTGTATTGATTTGGGCAAAGGACTTTTTAAAAAGCCATAGATAGCTTTTCCCACTATTGTTTATATGAACAATAAGGCCCTTGCCAAGTCTACTTAAAAGAGGAAGCATCCCATCTTGTGTTAGCTTTGTGGAAAAAATATTAGGAGCAGCCCAAGGACCAAAGCATCTGACAGCCTGAAGAAGTTATTCTTCATCCCGTCACAGCTGGCTGTCCATGTGGGGAAGCTACCCAGGGGGACCCAATTTCTTCCAGACCTTGGCAAATTCCTGTCAACAACTCCAAGAACCAAGGACTCCATAGAATGGAGAAGGGGCTCTACTCACAGCTGGGAAAATGCCAGAGACCCCAGGACAGGTAACATAATGAACTGATTGGAATCATAATCTCAGAAATAAGCTTTCTCCATTGCTTCTCAGATAGTGTCTTCATTCATCATTGATGAGAAAGGGCACAGAGCCCAGCTGAGAGAGTGCAAGTCACCCATCCACCGTGACACTTTCAAGACTTCCAATTTCACCATCCTTGACTCTCTTTATGGATTAAGACCTTAGGATTGGCCAGGCGTGGTGGCTCATGCCTGTAATCCTAACACTTTGGGAGGCTGAGGCGGGTGGATCACGAGGTCAGGAGTTCAAGATCACCCTGGCCAAGATGGTGAAACTCCATCTCTACTAAAAATACAAAAATTAACCAGGTGTAGTGGCAGGTGCCTATAATCTCAGCTACTTGGGAGGCTGAGCCAGGAGAATTGCTTGAACCCGGGGGGCAGAGGTTGCAGTGAGCCATGATCACACCGCTGCACTCCAGCCTGGGTGGCAGAGCGAGACTCCATCTCAAAATAAAATTGTAAAAAAGAACGTAGGATTTGACAAATAGAATTTTTTTTCTGACCATGGCCCAGATGGATTTGTTTCACCTTGGCTTTTCCACACACAGTTCTGATTTCCTGGCAGCTCCGGCTACTGGTGAGGAATCGGGACCCAGGACAATCAGGGGCATTGACTGTGCGCAGGGCTCAGTTTCTCATGTGTGGTCTCGCTCAAGAAGGGAAGGCACATCATTACAGAAGGGTTTTTGTTACCTCTGGCAGTGTTGTGTTTTGTGAAAGAAAGCATTTTAACCACACATTTGAACAAAGCTGGCAAAACAATAGTTCCTCTTGTGGTCTTAGCCGTTAATCTTCTTTTATGTAAGGGGAAACTCAGATGCCTTAATGATGTCATCATTTGGCCTGGAAAAGAACCAATGGAGTTAAAGGACCCCATTGTTTCCCTGACACGGTGGTGGAAGAGGAAGAGGCATTTGCTTTTACTATTCCAGAGAGAAGAGGGTACATCTGCAGCCCGCCACCCATAAACACGCTAGAATTTGAACCCTGGGAGGATTCGCCACAGGGCTTTGTGGACATAAGTCCTCATTTCCAAAGAGGCTTTCCCATCTGTCATCTGCTTTCTTGTCACCCTCCCCTCCACCAAAATAAAAAGAGCTCAAAATTGTTTATGGTAAGTCTAGTGGAAAGTCCCCTCCCATCACGCTTCATTTTATGGTTCCTTTCTCTATTCACCTTTGGTAGAAAAGCGATTTAGGGCAATAAAGCAATAAAGCCATCTTCTGAGAGGTGTCAGCCAGCCAGGGAAAATGTGGGTGTGTTGCAGATACTTTGCAGGAAGAAGCTGAATGGTGTGACAAGCCCATTCTGGGGGTGGAGCATAAGGCTTAAGTGCTGCCCTTCCAGGACAATTCTGTGAAACAAAAATCTCTGTGGCCTGTCTGAGCAAGGGTTCCTGGGGCAACGGGTGAGAAAGAGAACGTATATGTGGCAGAAGAAGAGAGAGACACCCAATCATGTAGAGAGGAGACTCCCAGACACCCATCCAGATTTAACTCTGTGTGCACCAAAAGCTGCCTTGATGGCAAAATGGCAGCTCACAAGTGGCCCCATAGCGTGACTATTTCCGTTCTGTCTCTGTGTGCCCTTGCAGAGGTGATGTGACCAACAGGGCTACATAATTGACTTTCAGTAGATTGATTGCAAAAGTGGCCCCACTCTTCTACACTTTACTCCACTCATGCCTTTTGCAATGTGACTTTGCACCCTTTCCTTCAAGAGCTGGAATTCATTTCTGTGTTCCTTGAATCAAACTGGTCTTTCTGCTTGCTTTAGCCAACAGAGTGAGGTGGAGGCAATTGAGTTCTGAGCCTAGGCCTCAAGATGTTTCTTACAATTCTGCTCTCTCACTTGGACCTCTGCCTCCACCATGAAAACAAGCCCAGGCTAAGTTCTTGGAGGGAGAGAGACTGTATATATGTATGGAACAGACAGAGTTGAACCTTCCTAGGTGAGATCAGGCTAGACCAGCTGTCCTCCAGCCAGCTTACAGATGTACTAATAAGTCCAGTGGAACCTGCCCAGGCACACTCTAGGCTTGTAAGGAAATCATGTGCGATTGTTTCTTTAGGCGACTAAGTTTTGGGAAGATTTGTTACACAGCAGCAACTAACCGATAACTCTTTGTAAGAGATGTTGAGGATAAGGATATTATAGATGAGATAAAGTCATGATAAAAGCCAAATTACAATCAGCATTGGGTTGTGCATGAGCTGTGGATACCATGAAGCAGAGCCCTGAGGGGTGTTCTCCCAGGATTGGGAACCAGCAAATAAGATTTGGAGGCCAGGTGTGGTGGCTCATGCCAGGTTGACGATGGAAGAGGATGGAAGAGGAGAGGGCTTTGGCCCTGGAATCTGACAGGAGCAGTGGGGAGGTCAAACTGCAAGGCACTCCAGCCTTTTCATCCAGCTTGGAAATGAGCACTTTCTTTAGATCCTCAACTCAATCAGCTCCCATCTCTAAAGCCAGCACTCAGACTGCTGTGAAAAGTGAGCAGTCTCCGGGTTCCATACATTATGCAGCCAATCTGCAAACTGGATCATCCGCACTGGGCAATTTAAAGTTTACTATAAGAATAATAACCATTTATTGAAACAGATGCAGGCTATGAAATCACACCACTTGGAGAAAAGAGCTGTTGACATTTTGGTGAGCATCTTCACACATCTCACAGTGTGCAAACACACACATGGAGTTTTAATAAATGCAATCCTAAGATTCAAATTTATGCTTATTTTCCTAAAATTGCAAACTTGGGTGGGCCTGGTGGCTCATGCCTGTAATCCCAGCAATTCGAGAGGCTGAGGTAAAACAATCACTTTAGCCCAGAAGTTGGAGGCCAGACTGGGCGACATAGCAAAACCTGTTCTTTACAAATAACTTTAAAAGTTAGTCAGGACCTTGTCCCTACAGATAATTTTAAAAATTAGTCAGGAATGAGCTGGGTGCAGTGGCTCATGCCTGTAATACCAGTACTTTGGGAGGCCGAGATGAGTGGATCACAAGGTTTCAGGAGTTTGAGACCAGCCTGGTCAACATAGTGAAACCCTGTCTCTACTAAAAATACAAAATTAGCCGGGCATGGTGGTGCGCACCTGTAGTCCCAGCTACTTGGGAGGCTAAGGCAGGAGAATTGCTTGAATCCAGGAGGTAGAGGTTGTGGTAAGCCAAGATTGTGCCACTACACTCCAGCCCAGGCAACAGAGTAGACTTCGTCTTAAAAAAAAAAAAAATTAGCCAGGAATGGTAGCAGGCGCCTGTAGTCCCAGGTACTTGGGAGGCTGAAATGGGAAGATTGCTTGAGCCCAGGAGATTGAGGCTGCAGTGAGCCGTGATTGTGCCACTGCACTCCAGCCTAGTGGCATAGGGAGACCCCATCTCAAAAATAATACTAATAAAAATAAATAAAATAAAGTTAGAAAATATCCTATGCTTAATGTAGGCAATTCAACTGATAAGAAATGTCTAAAGTTAAATATGAAAGTTCTCCTCTTCTCTGTAACTGTGAATTTCTTTTAGCATATTCATTAGAACATTGTTTCCTTTGTAATTTTGCTGTATGTTCTGTGTTCTAAAACATTCGTTTTTCAACTGTATCCATTTAACTACCAGTTAGTCCACCAAGTTCTTGTTTAGATTGTCATTATTGCTTTATTGTTTTTAATATCCAAAACCTGTTGACTATCTTCTTATTGATCATTTTCATAGCAGTCTGTTCTCCTTTCATGAATGCAGTATTGATTCTTAAAATTTTCTACAAATATTAATTAGGCTTATACAAATGTCTCTTCCTTTCTTACGTGAACCACCTTTCCTTGAAAACCATTTGCTGTGCTTGCCACTTTAAGCCAGTGGATTTTCTTCAAATGTCTCATGATTCCTGTTGTGGGCTTTCATCTGTCAATGAAGATCTCAATTTAATCAATACTGGTAACTGTTGTGAGCATCTTTTGAAAATGTGAAAGCCACTGCTTTGATTCTCTAGTTAGGTAGATCCCTGGAGGGCAAGGCTTGGCTGTGTGTTTGAGGGTGGGCTTACCCATGGCTGCAAGGAGAAGGTGAATATTTGCCGTAGAGACTTCTCCTTGGTTCGGGTGGATAGAGTAGTCGCTGCTGGACTGGAGATTCTCTTTGGCAAAGGAAGAAAGGTAGATAGTATCTTGGGAGCAGAGTAGGTTAGCATGTTTGGGGATCTCTTGGAGGGTGTGTTAACAGGCTGCCCGCTGGTCACCACCTGCTGAGTTACTGATTCAGGGGGTCTGGGGTAGGTCCTGAGGATGTGTCTTTCTGACACCTGCTGAGTTACTGATTCAGGGGTCTGGGGTAGGTCCTGAGGATGTGCCTTTCTGACACACTTCCAGTAGTTGCTGATGCTTCTGGTCCCAGAATGACACTCTGAAAAACACTGATTAGGGGACTTCACTGCTGTGCTGAAAGCTTTTTGCTTTTTCCCCTACATGCTGAGGTGGTGGCAGGAAGCTGGCCAGGGACAGGGACAGCCTCCTGTATGGCCTTGATGTTCTCAAGCAGTCCTCAGACCTGCAGCACAGTCCTAGACCCTTCTAGAATCTGTCTGCCGACTCGCAGCCCCAACCTGCTCCCTGCGTCTGAGTTTGAGACGTTTTTGTGGCTGTGTAGGAAAAAGAGATCAACTCACTTTTCCTGCAGCCACTGACGGCTGTGATTTGTTTCAGCTGTGACTAAATTTCATCACTGCCATCCTTTCTGCTTTCCATCATTAGTACATCTTGAACAATTTTCTTGAGCACCTGTGGCCTACCCTATCTTCTGGCATTGTGATGAGCTCCTTCTCCTTCTTACCTTTTCATACAATAATTTCTAAGCACATAAAAAGTAGAGAAAATAATATAATAACTCCTGTGTATCCACTGCTAAATTTTAAAGGATTTTGCTTTTTATGTATTTCTTCTGTTGTTTAAATAAGATTTGGAGGCCGGAGGCGGTGGCTCATGCCTGTAATCCCAGCACTTTGGGAGGCCAATGCGGATAGATCATGAGATCAGGAGATCAAGACCATCCTGGCTGACATGGTGAAACCCCGTCTCTACAAAAAATACAAAAAATTAGCTGGGCATGGTGTCACATGCCTGTAATCCCAGCTACTTGGGAGACTGAGGCAGGAGAATCAACTGAACCCAGGAGGCGGAGGTTGCAGTGAGCCAAGATCATGCCACTGCACTCCAGCCTGGGTGACAAGAGTGAGACTCCATCTCAAAAAAATAAATAAGATTTGGAGAGGAAGGCTAGTAAAGCAAGAGTTCAGTCCACCAACTGGACCTGGTATCCCCCACCCCTTATCATTTCAAATTATTATCCAAGCTTGTTTATGAGTTTCCAGTCTCAACATACCCACCAACCCAGTTACTCCAGCTATGCTGTGTTTTCTAGAAAGCACTGCCAGGTAACATGCAATTACGTTTCATGAATAGCTACAGATAAGCCCAACATCTGTAGCAATGGAGACCACATGGCTGTGAGCAAGCAGAGTCTCCACTGTGGACCCCGTGAGCCTTTAAGCCTTGAAGACACATGTGAGGCCCATCATGGATATTAGTGCCTGCATTGTGGGAGGATAGTTTTTTTTTTTTTTATAGGTTAAACTTTCTCTTGTGTTTAGCCCATGCCTCCAGTTCTCAATTGTCACTACTTTTCTTCTAGTTGCACATTCTTCCACCTCTCTCCAAATGGCAAGTCTCAGCTATACTTGGATAAACTTTTAGGTTATATTTGGATAAACTTTTAGGCACAAGGTGAAGATCAACCATGTTGATTTTCCTGAGAGTTAATGATATGATTTGGCTGTATCCCCACCCAAATCTCATCTTGAATTGTAGCTCCCATAGTTCCCACATATCATGGGAGGGACCTGGTGGGAGGTACTTGAATCATGGGAACGGGTTTCTCCTGTGCTGTTCTCATGATAGTGAGTAAGTCTCATGAGATCTGATGGTTTTATAAAGGGGAGTTCCCCTGCACATGTCCTCTTGTCTGCCGCCATGTAAGACGTGACTTTGCTCCTCCTCTGCTTTCCGACATGATTGTGAAGCTCCACAGCCATGTGGAACCATGAGTCTATTAAACCTCTTTCCTTTATAAATTACCCCGTCTCAGGTATGTCTTCATTAGCAGCCTGAGAATAGACTAGTACAGTTAATATTCTTCCAGATATATGAGAAACATGCAGCTGACAACAAACGATGGGAATTTAGAACAAAGTTTCCCTACCTGCTCCTGTGTGTTTGTTCTTGGGCACAGTACTCAACCTCCCTAATTCTTGTTTCTCTCATCTGTTAAGAGAGAAAGTGTCCACCTCGTGTAATTATTGGGAGGATCATATACGATGACATCATAAAATCTTACCGGGTTCGACCTGGTACACAGTGAGAGCTCGACTCTCATTTGCCTGGGCTTCCCACTGTTCAGCCACTGCTTTGCTGTGCTGGGTGGGAGCGGTGGAGCCAGGTATGAATCCGAATTGTTAGGATATTATTTGTTATGCATTTAACCAAGGAAAAGGAAGACTTTGAAAAGTTTTTCCTGTGTATACTTGTCAGGATTCTTTCAATTATGAATAACAGAGACTCAACTCAAACTGGCTGAAGCCAACAAAAAGAACTGTGGCTCTGGTGCCCCAACCATCCCGAGGGACGGCTGAGGCCTGGGCTTCCTGGGTGTCAGCCTGAGTCTCTTTCTCTCTCCATTCCTCAGTGCTTCTCTTCCTCCGTTTTCAAGTAGGGGCTCACACGGTGTTGGGTTTACTTTTGGGCACAAGCAATCTCACTGTCTGTGCTCCCTGAGGAGCCCAGGTTTCCATTAGAATCACAGACGGCAATTCCAGTGGAAACCCGGCTGCTTTTCCCAATAGTTCCAGCAATACCCTGGAGCTGGATGGCATCACCCAGGCTTGGTGATGCCTGTCTGTGGCAAGAGGAATGGAAACACTGATTGGTCAGGCCTGAGGCACATACTCCCATCCTGGAACTGACCAGCTTAAGCCACAGAGACTGAGAATGAGGGAGGGAGACTTCCCAAATGAAAATTGACATGCTCTGGTCAGCACAAAAGGGAACGAACGTAAGTTAGGCAAAACCAACAGATGAATGCCACACTGAATCAAGAAGTGTGTTTTCCTTTGCATGGATATACCTGGCCCTAATCGAGGGTCATTTAGGTGGTAACCATTTCTCACCAGGCAAATATCTGTGTGAGAGTATCTGTGAGGGAAGTCATCAGGTCAAAGTACATCTGACTTTTAGATTAGACAAATATTGCCAAATTACTCCCAACTCCTGCTCTTTTGAGTCTTAGCACTTAGGTCTCTGCTTTCCTGACTGCATTCTACAGTCACCTTGCCGACCCTAGCAGGGATCACTCCAAAGAGTGCCTACTGGTACCTCCACCTGGATTTTGTTCCAGGGCTCTGCTCTTCCCTGTTCCTTAAAGGTCAGGATTTGAAGCAGGTATCTATTGAGCTCAAAGTCCTGTCCCACTTCATGCCAAAGGATTGCTTCTCCCATTGCTTTCTGCTCCATCTGCTGTATCTCATTAGCAGCTAAAAGTGGTCCTTACTAAGCATGTGGGCCAGTCTCCAGAGCCCAGGGCCCCGCCTGGAATGCCTTCTCTGGGTGCAGATGGGCAGGGGACACCTGCTCCTGCTGTGGCTCACATGTTCCCTCCTTGGCTTCTGTTCCCATTATCATAGCTCTGCACTGCCTGGTGAAGTGTCTGCCAGGCTGTGTATAGAGGGCTGCAAATTCAAAGGAGAAAGAAACTTCTGTGATGGCTACTCCGTGGGAGGCCATCCGCTGTCTCTGTGTTTCTTCCTCTGCGGCAAGGAAGGACAGAGGTAGCCCAGAGGCAACTCAACGTGCAAGTGTGATACAAGAAATGAGAGGGCACCCAGTGCCATCCAGCCATTTCAAAGGGCTTCCTCAGCCAGAGCAGGGTATGGGGTATATGTGTGTGTGTGTGAGAGAGAGGGGGTGTGTGTGTGTGTGTGTGTCTTTTATCATGCACATATTTCTCCTGTTTTTGTCTTCCGCTTCTTCCCTTCACTCCTCCCACCTCACTCCCCCAGGCTGCAGGAACCGTCATTCTGTCCATTTGCTCTTTCCTCTCTGTGCTATAAAAAGTGTCCATCTGGCCGGGCACAGCGGCTCACACCTGTAATCCCAGCACTTTGGGATGCCAAGGTGGGCAGACCACCTGAGGTCAGGAGTTCAAGACCAGCCTGACCAACATGGAGAAACCCCGTCTCTACCAAAAATACAAAATTAGCTAGGTGTCGTGGTTCATGCCTGTAATCCCAGCTGCTCAGGAGGCTGAGGCAAGAGAAGCGCTTGAACCAGGGAGGGGGAGGTTCAGCATGGGCAACAAAAGTGAAACTCCATCTCAAAAATAAAAATAAAAAGTGTGTATGTGAAGTCAAAAGCAGTGGTTTGCTAGTACATGTTAACCAACCAGATTCTTGGAAAGAAAAAAAGCTCTGATCAGCATTTGCCTATTTCTGTGGCCAGTTTCAAGCTATGGACATGGCATCACTCAATGCAAAGCTGGGAAGAAGTACACAGGTAACCAGCGGATCAGGATTTCCACCACACAGACACACAGATGGAAACAGTCTCATGGGCAATGGTAACAGTAAAATAAGCAACAAGTGCTGTGGTTTGAGTTTTTATTACTTTGTTTTTAATATAATTTTATTTCTAAGTTTGCATACTTTCATTTTCAATATTGGTTGTGTTTAACAGTTGCAAATTTCCTGAAAAAGTCGCAATTAGCTCTTGTGAGTTGGTAAAGCTGGTATACTACTGAATGGCTCCCGCAGGAAAGCAAAGGCCTGAGATTCATGCATTTTCTGCTCAACAGCTCCTCTTTCCTGTACAGCCCTTTCGGGCTGAGTGGCGAGGCCTTGGCCGTGACATCCGACACCCCTATGTCAGCTCTGCACGGTTCCCAGGAGGTGTTCGGAATTTGGGTTATGGAGCCTTCTGTGGTGCTCTAAAATGAATGCCTCCTGGCATTGTTTTGAGTTCTTCCCCCAGAGCAAAATTGGGTCTTGATTCTAACACACGGATCTCTGCATGTCATCTGTTATTACATCTCTGGAGTGCCTGGGTCAAGAGCTGTGTGCATTTTTACAAAAGAAAGCTAGAGCTGGTTTTCCTGGCTCTTCGACATGGACTTACCTGAGATGAGGATAGACCTTCCACAGCAGGAGAGTAGTTGGTGAGAAGATTCCAAATAAATCTGTGCAAGGTCTTAATGTCGTACATAAACTCTCTATTTTAAACTTTCAGCTAAAGAGCTAGAAGACCTCTTTCCACTGATTAGAAATCCAAATCGCCGGGCACGGTGGCTCACACCTGTAATCCCAACACTTTGGGAAGCCGAGGTGGGTGGATTGCTTGAGGTCAGGAGTTTGAGACCAGCCTGGCCAACATGGTGAAACGCCGTCTCTAAAAAAAAAAAAAAAGAAAGAAAGAAAGAAAAAAAGAAATCCAAATCTAGCTTTTGAGTTAAATCCAGCCAACCAATTTAAGTTTCCAAATTGATTCGGTTTGTAAATTCCTCAACAATGGCTCAAATGAAAGTCAACAGTTGTTCATGTAACACAACCCCTGCCTCCACCCCCATGAGCGGGCCTGCCAGAAGTCAAGTGGTGAGCACTGACTTCCCCACGGTCCCACCTCTGTCCCTTGCTTCAGGACCTGTGGCCCACCTGCTGAACCTCATCCCTCCCTGTTCCATGCCTTCCTCTCTGATGCTTTTCAACACAGTACTCCAAGGAGCAGCTGTGTACCAGGGGATTCACAAGGGAGGAAACAAATGTGTTACCCCACCAGCACACACACACACACATACACACATACACACACAATTCAGAGTCTGTTTTTAGGAAACCTTTTGGCTACTCCATTTCTTGCTTTTTTGCCACCTGTTCGTATGGTCTCCTGCATTGGCTGGTTTAGCCAGCAGGGGCCGTCCTGCAGCGAGCTCCCCATCACGTGTGAAGATAGTTATGCATCCCGCATGGCATCTGGATCCAGGGGTGCATCGGTCTGAGCAAAGCATCATGGTTCTTGCATAGTCGATGGATAGTGCTTGGATTTTGACTTCATTTTACCTATTGAATAATTGCATCCCCCAGCACAAGAGTTATGCGTGTTAATATACAGTGATGTGTTTGCACCATCTTCTGAGGAGCAGAGGAGCTGTTTCATGGGGAAGCAATGCCAGGACAGGCTCCCCTCCCTCCCCACAGTGGGATTTTGCTAAGACCCCCAGGCTTTAGCACAGAATGAGTTCCCTGGGAAGGCAGGAGGGGATGGCCGCAAAGCACTGGTGGAGGATTAGTCTAGAGCAGGTAATGAGCTGGAGAGTGTTTTGTTCTCCAAAACAAAACAAGACAATTATTCCAGAGGCACTTGCACAGGCAGACCACCCTTGAGCAGGGCAAGGTCAGCTCTTACAGTGGACCAGGAAGTGTTGACGGCAGTGCCACACTCCCAAGGTGTACCAGCCAATGATTTGCAACTGGCTCTCCTGAAGACAAAAACGCCCTGCTTTGTAGTGTCTGCCAATTTCCCTGGTGTAAACACTCCCACCATGACATTTCAAACTACCAGTGGACATTCCCAGAATGGCAGAGCTGAGAAGAAAAGTGCATGACCAGCTCTTCCAGATGAACTGCACACCACCATCATTAACACTCTCCAGAGGGCTGTGCCCAGCCACGTGGTCATCCGGGTTTTGGAAACGGTTGGAATGTGAGGGCACCAAAAGCCCAGGTGGAGAGTTGGGGGTGGGCAGTGAGGGGGGTTAGGCCAGCCAGATGGAAAAAGGCCCCACGGTGCATTACGTGAACGGCCTTATAATTCCTGTGTCTTTACTGGTATCACCAAATTTACAACATGCTGAGGTGACTGCATTGTCATAGAAAATAGAGGTAACAGGAAATAGAGGTAACAGTGGCACACGCCTGCAGGCTGGTGTTGAGTCCAAGTTTACGGGTGGAGGCAACCATGAGAAGAAAAGAGAGTGTGAAAACAAAAGGCGTCGTTGAAACACAGCTGAACTGGCTGCACTCTCGGATTTCACATTCACAGCCCTCTTGGTAGCATCGTAAGCACGTTAAATTTTATAAAAACAAGTTACTAAATTCCTTTCTAAACAGCCCAGATAAAAATAACTAGAATTACATGGATTGGCACTTTGTTTACAGACTGATATTTTCCAATGACTTTAAAATAAAACCTCCCATGGAAATGCTTGAGGTTCTTAGAAAGATAGCTTCTCATGCCCTCTGTCACGTATCCCCCAATTCACCATCTTCGTTGAGCTACAAATGTTTTTGTGGGATTTATGATTCAAGGTGGGCGGTCATCACTCTTTATTATTTGACATTTGTTGAGCACTTGTTATCTGTCAGGGGCACTGCACATGTTGATCCATTTAATACCACCACCCTTCAAAGTTGCTACCATTCTCGTTTTGAGACCTCAGAGGCTTGGGCAGACCAGCAGATCCTTTCTCTGCTCTGAGCCCCAGGAGGCTGCCTGCACAGCTGCAGCAACCTGGCCCTCGAGCTTAAGATTTAGCCAGTGGGATTGCCCAACATGAGAGTAGGGTAGGGGAGGATGGGGTCCCTATCTCCTTGGTACCCTCCCTGCAGGTCCCCGTAGAAGCTATGGCCCTTTACTGAAGGCTGAAGGAGGGCTCGTCTCGCCCTCCTCATCTGCCTCTTCTTTCAGGTTTTGGTAGTTGCCCCTTCCCTGAATCCCACATTGACCAGCGATGCTGTGAGCAGTCCCAGGGTGCCGCTGTGAGTCTTGTCATTTCCCTCCACTCTGCCCAAACCTTTATAAACAGGCCCTCCAATGTACACATTTCCTATTAGGACTACACATTTAGTGGTTTAAAGACAATTTGTTATTTTGTAGTTCTGGAGATCAGAAGTCCAAAATCAGTGTCACTGGGCTACACCCAAGTAACAGGTGTAGGGCTGCTCTCCCTCTGGAGGCTCTTGGGAAGAATCCGTCTCTCACCTCCTCCAGCGTCTGGATGCCATTCCTTGGCTCATGGCCACATTACTCCAGTCTCCTCCAGGATCACGTCACCTTCTCCTCTTCTGTCTGTGGTCAAATCTCCCACTGTCCTCCTCCTATAAGGACGTTTGTGATTGCATTTAGGACCCACCAGGATAATCTAGGGAAATCTCCACATCTCAAAACACTCCATTGCATTGGCAGTCTTTGCCATGTAAAGGAACATTTACAGGTTCCAGGGATTGAGACCTGATATCTTTGGAAGTCATTATTCAGCTGGCCACATTTATTATTTTGAGTGTGCAGTTTGCCTCCTGCTGGGACTTGACTGAAACAGCCTGGGTTACTACATGTGGAAGAACAGGAATTCAAACCATGTGAATAAGCTAATTTTGAGAACTTGTACTTGGTTTTAAATACCAGTTATATGTTAATGACTTGCAAATTTATACCCCTGGTCCATTCCTTCTCTCTGAGTTCCAAGATCATATATCTAATTGACTATTTGATATTCCATTTGGATGTCTCATAGGCACCTCGAGCTTGGGATGGCAAAACCAACAGTTCTCTTTCCTATATCCCACCCTGCTCCTCAGCAAATTGCACCATCATACTAGTTTGCTCACGCTGGAAACCTGGACATCAACCCAGTGACCTTCATGGCTCAGAGGCCTCCCCACCACACCCACAGAGCCACCCAGTGCTGCTTCCCTGTGGGATCTTCCTTCACTTCATCACTGTGTCCGTGAAGGTCTTCCCTCCACAACAGATGTGGGGTCTCTCTGTTCTCCCCATCTCTGCCGACGCCAGTCTATTCCAATGTACCACTCACTCACCTGCACTGCAGCAACGGCCTCCTCTGTGTCTGCTTCCACTCCAGTCTCCTCCCTGGCACACTTGGTACAGTAGCCACAGGGACAAGTACAACCCAGGCTGACTCACATCACCCCCACTTACAACCCTTCAATAATCTTCAACTGCATTCTTGCTTTGCGCACCGCACGTTTTGCTAAGTTCCTTCTCACTTCTGCCCTCTCACTGAAGTCTCCTATGCCTGGAATGCTCCTTCCTCCAACTCTTCTCCTATCTGGCTTGGTTAACATGTATATATCCCATGCTTAGCACAGTTCTGAATGTAACAGAAAGCTACTTACTCTACCTCTTGATGGGATGAGCTACAATGACACCTTGCAAACGTGAGAATGCCAGGAGGCATGAAGGATTGTGGACATGGGGAGAATTTACCACGTGGTGCACAATGGTGGAAACCAGGCTGACTCAGGGAAAGGGGCCCATGATCTTCTCAGCAGTGTCATAACCTAGATACTTACTACATCCTCAGTTCATCCTGAGCTGGCTGCCTATCCAGCTTGGGTCCCCAGGAGAAGTTGTTGATGGTGGAGAGTAGTCGAGGTTCTTGGCATTTTGAACAAAGAATTGGACAAAATACACAAATAAACCAAAGCGGGAAAAGCAGAGATTTATTTTAAATGAAAGTACAATCTACAGGGTAGGAGTGGGCTGGAGAGAAAGGAGGAGTTGGAAGGGAGTAGCCTCTGATATCACTCAGCAGGGATAGGCCTTAGTTCCCTTCCTCCAGACCCTATTCTCCTACCTCAAAATGTTGGGGCTGCTCCTTCTGCGACTGGGGGAGCCTGGCCTACCGGGGAAGAATCTATCTGTGTCGTATCCCATATGTTTTGAGACGGAATTTCACTCTTGTTGCCCAGGCTGGAGTGCAATGGTACGATCTCGACTCACTGCAACCTCCGCCTCCTGGGTTTAAGTGATTCTCCTGCCTCAGCCTCCCAAGTAGCTGGGATTACAGGCCCCCACCACCACCCCCAGCTAATTTTTGTATTTTTAGTAGAGACAGGGTTTCACCATGTTGGCCAGGCTGTTCTCAAACTCCTGACCTCAGCAGGTCCCCAGGCTGTTCTCAAACTCCTGACCTCAGCAGGTCCCCAGGCTGTTCTCAAACTCCTGACCTCAGCAGGTCCCCGGGCAGGTCTGGGGCTGAGGAAGTACAGGGGGTGCTCATGGCTGGTGGGGCCCGATGTCTGCTTTCTTTTTCTTTTCTCTCTTTTTTTTTTTTTTTTTTTTGAGATGCAGTCTCACTCTGTCACCCAGGTTGGAGTGTAGTGGTGCAATCCTGACTCACTGCAACCTCCGCCTCCCAAGTTCAAGCAATTTTCCTGTCCCAGCCTTCCAAGTAGCTGGGACAACAAGTGCT
>CAUYUD010046843.1:0-36676 GCA_963575295.1 Alouatta caraya | reverse complement strand
GAAATAACAGATACAGGTGATGGGGAGGAAGGCAGCAAATCACACTGCCATGTGTGTACCTATGTAACAATCTTGCATGTTCTTCACATGTACCCCCAAACCTAAAATGCAATAAAAAGTATATATTAAAAAAAAAAAGAAAAAAGATCTGCTTTTTCAACAATCATGGGACAGACAAATACTCCCACCATTTCACTGAGGACTACTCATAAAACAGTCTAAAGTCATTACAGGCATGTCAGTTTGTGCATGGTTTTGCTATGTTCATCAGGTTCACCTAGCTAATATTTTTATGAACAATCTGGCAGTTGTCTATCTGCCTTGAGAAGGAAGAAGAGAAATAGTAGTAAGAGGCCGGGTGTGGTGGCTCACGCCTGTAATCCAAGCACTTTGGAGGCCAAGGCGGGCGGATCATCTGAGGTCGGGAGTTCAAAACCAGCCTGACCAACATGGTGAAACCCCGTCTTTAAAAAAAAAAAAAAAAAAAAAAAAAAATAGTAGTAAGAGTAACAGCACCACGTAGTTTACTGACCACTTAGTAGGAGCTAGGCCCTCTGCTAAGCATTTCACGTATTTAGTTTCATTTTAACAATAAAGGGGCACTATTATCTCCATTTTACAAATGAAAGAACAGAAGCTCAGAGAGGCTTAGGAACTTATCCAAGGTCACACACCATTAAAAAAGCAGCAAAGATAGGATGAACTTAGATCTGATTCCAAGGCCCACATTCTTTTCACAATACAACACCGACTTCCGTAGTATAGATTAACCGATTATTCCTAATTCACCAATATCTTTTCACTTTTTCCAAGCCACACATCAATTTCTATTTTATTCCCTAAATTAAGAGTAATGAAACTTGAGAGTTTTGGAACCTGTATTACAGTTATCTTCTGGAAGCCCTGTCAACCACTCCACTTTGAGCAACTCTCCTCCTCCCTCTCTACATTCCAGCCACATTGGCCTTATTTCAGATCCCGAAGGATGCCAATCCACTTCCAGCTCTCCCAGTTCCAAACTGAGAAACCTCATGATTTTGTCTTCCCCACTTGCAATGCTCCAATTCTGACCTGGCTAATTCCTACACATCATTCAGTTCTTAGACTGAAAGTCTCCCCAAGAACACACAATCTAAACTGATCCCACTCCTACAATGTATCACAGCAGTTGTTAGTTTTCTTCACAAACCCAATTTGTAATTGTATATTAATATATTTTTGTTGCAATGTCTCTCTCACTTATATGCTTCAAAGCAGCAGGGATGATTTCTGTATTGTTCATCATTATATTCTTAGCACTTAGAATATTTTATGTCTAGTATACAGTAAGCGTTCAGTAAATAAACGAGTGCAAAGGTGGCATCATTCCTTTACTCATTTATACACTAATTTGTTGAGAATATCATGCACCAGTAATTGTACAGCTTAGTGGTATCTAAACAAAGCAGCAGCTCAATAAACACCGGACTAAATGACAGAAGAGAGTAGAACTTCACTTGTCTTCCAGTCACTGTTCTCCAGAAGGCTCTATTTAGGATTCAGGTCAGTGAGTCTTCAACACATTCTTACTTTAAAGAGAGGGATGTTCTCAAGAGCCATGTAGAATTACCTTCACAGTGAGTACCCTGAGAATGGCTATGCAGGTCTCAAAGACTTGTCTGCTCCCCCTTTATCACTGTCATTGCTCACACACACACAAACACACACTCTCTCTCCTCTTTTCTATATCTTGGGCACTATTTTTAAACTGCCAAGTTTTTTTCTTGCTTTGCTCTAATTTACTTTTTATTTTTTAGTTCCATTCCATTTCTGTGCTTTGGTGCCAGTGGGGTTTGGTCTTTATTGTTACTGCCTTTTACACAAGGAATTTATCCTTTGGTTCTCCTCTCTGGCACACCCACTAGGAACTTCTTTAGGGTCAAGTGTAACCTAACAGGTAAGACTGGCAGAAGTCCATATACCAGACATAGGAGATTTACCCCTTCTAATCCGCTGAAAAGCTAATTCTATAATGTGTCCAAGCCATTCCACAAGTGATTCCTACATTCAACAAGATGAATAAATGGTTTTACATATTAAACTTTTTTCTGGTATCTAATTTCATTTACAAACTGTCAAAGAAATTTTACATATCACCAATTAAACACTGACAATTAGGACAATTCCGGCCTGTTGCACCAAACTAAATAATTAGTAATAGCAATGATCATCCTCTCAGCACACAGAACACCTAGCATAGGCCTAGCATTCTACTTTATAGGCTCTGATGGCAAAGATAAAGTCCCAGCCTGCCAGAAGATTACTATATAATTACTGGGAATGTGCTTATCACCATGATTTACAAACCAAGATATATACATAAAATGTAGCATCCTAAATGATAAGGTACATAGACAGCAAATAATTTAGTATTACTGATAAAATAATTTATGAACTGAAAAATTTGTATTACATATAATATGTAACTTTGATGCTATAATTGTACCACTATACACAGAAACTCTGTTTATCCTATGTAGCCACATTTGCCCAGTGAATAGCTTTCCTGGGTGCAGAAAAGCTCTTTAATAGGACATACTATCTCTAATCTGTTAAATTTGCTAAGTATAAAAAAGTGTTTTGGAATAGAACCTTCTACATTGAATTCCAGTCTCTAAAAGTGTTTAAACTTTAAACTATTAAATAGGGCCAGGTGCAGTGGCTCACACCTGTAATCCCAATGTTTTCGGAGGCTGAGGCAGGAGGACTGCTTGAGCCCAGGAGTTCGAGACCAGCCTAGACAACAAAGTAAGATGCCATCGCCGCAAAATGTTTTAATTAGCCAGGTATGATGATGCACACCCATAGTCACAGCTACTCGGGAGGCTGAGGCAGGAGGATCACGTGAGCCCAGGAGTTCAAGGGTGCTATAAGCTATGATTGTGCCACTGCATCTCCAGTCTGGGCAACAGAGCAAAACCCCATCTCTAAAAATAAAAATATTAAATAGAAAGGCTCAACATTAATGAAGTGAGCATATCTTATAAATTTTATTATCACCAAATATGTCTCACAGAAAACAAGATGAAAATAAAAGACTTTGCCATTAGTGGGACATTAAGGAGGTAAGAATGAGAACTCAGTAACACTAAGTGTCCACCATATGCAGCATTTTCCCAGGAATTTCCTATTTTCTCACTTATTCCTTTATGTGGACAACTTTCAATTACCTTCCAATGGTGAAGAGCCAAATCATGAATAAATCATCCTATGAATAAAAGACCCATTTTAGCCACACATTTTAACATCATTAAAAAAGAAAATATTTATTAATATGCATCCCAGATGATAACTTACAACAGTAACCTAACGGAGAATTGGAGATCATTTTAAGGAGCCAATGGTAATTATACCATCACAGACCTGGATAAAACACAGAGCAAGCAAAGTTTCCCTTTGACATCTTTATTTCCTTTTCTTCAGTTAATCTCCCAATTAACCCTTTCTCACTTCCCTACCACAGCCCAAAGATCCTGACTTTTTTAGATAACTGATCAGATAATCCCTAACTTACCTGTTGGGTATATTCCCAAAATTTACTGCTCCTAGATCTCATTTTCCCACCAAAACTGTAATGTAACAGTAATCAGGTTCCTAGGCCAGTTCACAAGAGCCTATTTAATATATATGGTGTGAAAAGTTGTATATTTTGCCATAATAAGCAGGAGAAAAGTAATGTGATGCTAGTAATGAGATAAAACAGGAAAATCGGACATCTGGGTTATCCTCTTCCCCCACCTGGTTTGGTAGCTATAGGTTGGTTGCATTTCCCAGCCACACCCTCTCCCTGTCAAACATCTAGTCTCCAAGGAAACAATGCTATACCATCAGTTTTAGGATTCACACATACTCTCTTCCTCATTATCAACCAAGAAAAGAGGGGAGTGGTATTTCCCTTCATTCTCTTCCCTGGTTCATTTCTCTCTCCGTGAAAAGAACTAGGAGAATTAAGAACACATGCTGCCAATAAAGGGGTAAGGGTAAAGGGGAACAGCCATTTTTTCCAAGTAATAATCTGAATCCAAAAAGATTGTGGTTCAGATATATCATTTACTGTTTTTGTGATGTTGAAGGAGTTGCTTTACATTCCTGTCTCATTTACCTTATCTGTAAAATTCGGTAGTTTTAGCACTATAATGGCTATCTGCTCAGCATCCTTCCCTCTTTCCCTTTGGGGAATTACCCCCAGCTCCATTCTGTATGGCTTTGGTAAAGCTCAAAGGAGTGGGGACATGTGATACAGTCTTGGCCAAATAAGAGTATGTCTTCCCCTCTGACCACAATGATTAGTCCAGAAATGGTCCATTACACAAGCAAAGACAATGTCCTGTTCTTGAGACATGGAGAGGAGTTGCTCAGTTGGACTGAAGTAAGCCTGCAGCTGTCTGTGTAGTGTTTTCAAGTCTGTAGAGAGTATCTATCTGCAAAAGTTAAAAGAGACTGTAGAAATGAGAAATTCTTCTAATAACATCTGCAAAGGGAGCTCCACCAGCACCATTCAAAATATCCATTTTTCCTTAAGCTAATGTGAGTTGTGTGTCTGCCCCTGGCAATGGAAAAGAGCTCTATTTAATAGCCCTTCACAGAGCTGTTAGAAAGTTTAATGATAATGTCAGTAAAGTACCTGGCAATTGCAAGTAGTCCATAACTGGGTTATAGTTTAAGTCCAGTAATCAGAAAATATCGTGAGAGAGTGAAAAGGAAACTAAATCCAAAACACCGGTAGGCCTAAAATAGTATTCCTGGCTGGAGATAGCAGGTTGGGGAAAACCCTCTGGCAAGGAAAGAATGTTAGGAGGCTCACAGCCATTATCAGACTTGAAATGATTCACAATGAAAGAACTGAAAAATGTTACTTCTTGCACTAAAATTCACAACAGGGTATGACTGGCTTCCCAAAGGGTATTTGTCTTTCCAGTGTCTTAATATTTAAATAAAGAGATCTGAAAATATGCAACTATGATTTTTAAAACTCTAAAGCCAATTTCAAAGTTTTAAAGATCTCATATGGTTCATACTTATATTAGTCATTTTTTCTTAAGTGGTAACATAAGTTTATCATTAAAAATTCATTACACTCTGAGGAAAGTACCCTTCAACTTATAAAACAGATGAATTCCTTAAAATTTTATATAGAGAGAATTGGGATATCACTATGGAATGTGAGAAGAAATCACAAAACTGAATACCCCTCACTACACTCCATCTTGCCCAATCAACAAAGTTTCTCCAAAGTTGAAACCTTTTGGAAAAAAATGAAGACTTACCTCTTTGGCACTCTGAATGCTGTCATACTCCCAAAACAACCTCCCTCATTTAGCAGCTACTATGACATGTGCAAGGAACTGTGCTAGTACAAGCCATGCTCCACAGAATACGCCTCATTGGCTAAACGGAAGTATCCAGCCACTACACACATTTGAAATTCATCATTTTCCCAATACACAGGGGGAGAAAACTAAAGGAATTTTCTCAATTTAATTTTTAAATTTTATTTACTTATTTATTTTGAGGCAGAGTTTCACTCTGAAGCCCAGGTTGGAGTGCAGTGGCATGATCTCAGCTCACTGCAGCCTCCACTTCCTGGGTTCAAGTGATTCTCTTGCCTCACCCTCCCAAGTGACTGGGATTACAGATGCCTGTCACCACACCTGGCTATTTTTTTTTTTTTTTTTTTGTAACTTTAATAGAGACGGGGTTTTGGTATGTTGGCCAGGCCGGTCTCGAACTCCTGACCTCAGGTGATCTGCCCAAAGTGCTGGTATTACAGGCATGAGCCACTGCACCCAGCCTAATTATCTCAATTTTAAATGTTACTCCCCCGGCTTTTTTTTTTTTTTTTCTTCAAACTCTGCTCTTCCCCTGCCTATTCAACTAGAATGTAATGTGAGATATCAACTGATTTGGCACATAATTATACACTTAGTGACTTTGAGATTCTCTGAAGAAAGAGCACCTCAATTTCTATACAAATTTGAAAACCACAATGCTAAGAGTTGAGGAATAAAAATTGATCTGCCATGGTAGATCAATTTCCTCAATCAGTTACAACCCTGTTACAGAGAGAGGAGAAATAAAAAATTAAAAATAAGAAATTTTAATAAATGATGAAAAAGGCAGTCAAGCAAGTTCTACAGGCGATCTGTGAAAGGAGTGAGATTATTAGAGAAGTGAAATAATAATGAGAAAGGAGGTGATTCAAAAGAAGTAGGGTTTGAAGGAAAGAAGTATTCAATATGGCTAGGAGAAAAGGGGGCAGCATTGTGGCAATTTCAGGCTGTGCTATGATGTTGCTACTGCAGATCTGTGAGTTTTATCTAGCAAACTCACAGTGGTTAAAAAGAGAGATGTGATATGAGAATTTTAAGTCAGGTAACACACAAATTCTCAATTTTACGCATTTTAGTCTAAGCTCAATGTCATATAAGGTAAAACCCTCAATAAACAGAAACTAAGCCATAAGATCTCTTACCAATGATAGAAAATACGTGAAATCCAAGTCCTTATAAGGAACTAGAACTAGAAATCCTATTTCCTGGGGCTGGGCGCAGTGGCTCAAGCCTGTAATCCCAGCACTTTGGGAGGCCAAGGTGGGCGGCTCACGAAGTCAAGAGACTAGCCAACATGGTGAAACCCCATCTCTACTAAAAATACAAAAAAATTAGCCAGGCATGGCAGTGTACACCTATAGCCCCAGCCAATCAAAAGGCCGAGGCAGGAGAATTCCTTGAACCTAGGGGGCGGAGGTTGCAGTGAGCAAGATCGCACCACTGCACTGCAGCCTGGTGACAGAGAGAAACTCTGTCTCCAAAAAAAAAGAAAAAAAAAAGAAATTCTATTTTCCAATCCTTACTGAAGACTTGGTACAAAAAAACATGCATAGACGTTTTTCTATGCATGGCTTTTAAGGCCAGGTAATCTTTTCCTTTCGACTTACCTGAACTGTATTCTTAAACCAGACCAAATTAGACTTCTGCTGATTTATCCCACTCCTAAACTCTCATAATTATGGTTTGCTGGAAGAACGTTATCCAAATGGTGTCCTCTCTATGTATTTCAGGTCTCAATAACAGGAAAAAAAATGTTTTTATCCAGTGGACACTAAATCCTATGGATTATCCCCCTTTGCTTTGGCCACAAGGAAACTCAAAGGTAGTATTTGCAACCTTTTTCTAACAAATGAATGAACTATCTAGTTTGCATTTCCAGAAGGAAATGTTACCTCCGTTTATTATTCTCTTATATCTATTTTTCTTCTTCTGACTCCCTTACTTGGCCCCCTGAATTTTTTTCCCCCCTAAATTGCCCCAAATCCTTTGTGTGAAATAAGCTGGAGTACAACTAAATAGAAAATCTAGAATTTTCAGTTAAATAGAATAAAGGGATGTTAAAATTTTACATTTTACTTTACTTTTAAGAAAAATCAAAAAAATTTTAATTTAACAAGAGAAAATTAGTCAAAAGAAAAAAAATTTGTAAAAAAGTTTTTAAAAAAAGTCCGGCACACCTAGAATTAATATACATTCAAGCAAATCTCCTATAACTCTGATTTGTTTATACCACTATATATTCACAAATAAAACTCAGAATAATGATCCAAGGCACTAGCAGAGCCTACTAAACAAAATATTAAAATGTTTCCAGTTTTTCCTCTAAAAAAAAAAAGAAGACATCATTTTACATAAATTTTAATCATCATCATCACAATATTTTCTAAACTCTCAGAAACTCCAATTAAATATAACATCTCACTATTGTGATCCAAGAAACTGTAGACATTCTCTAAGGTTTTATTCTGGCCCTCTCTATACACCCAGTAGGCATTTCTCCCTTCTCAATATCAACCACATCTACGTGAATGATTCCAAAATCTCTATCCCATTTCCATTGAACTACCTTGTCAAAAACCTTAATTTATTTAATTTATAAATATTTTTTTGAAACAGGGTCTTGCTCTGTCACCCTAGAATGTAGGGGTGAGATCACGGCTCGTTGCAGCCTCAACTTCCTAGGCTCAAGCAATTCTCCCACCTATGTCCCCAGAGTAGTTGGGACTATGCATGCCTGGCTAATTTTTTAATTTTTTTTTATAGGGACAAGGTCTCACCATGCTGCCTAGGCTGATCTCAAACTCCTGGGCTCAAGTGATCTGTCTGTCTCAGTCTCTCAAAGTGCTGAGATTACAGGTGTGAGCCACCCTGCTTGGCCTGAAACCTCAATTTAAATAATTAAAGTGGGCCAGGTGTCATGGCTTATGTCTATAATCCTAGCACTTTGGGAGGCCAAAGCAGGAGGGTCACCTGAGCCCAGGAGTTTCGGGTCAACTTGGGCAAAACAGTGAGACCTCATCTCTACTAAAAAAAGTTGGCCAGGAGTGGTGGTGTGCACCTGCAGTCCCAGCTACTCGGGAGGCTGAAGTGGGAGGATGGCTTGAGCCCAAGAGGTCAAGGCTGCAGTGAACTGTCATCACGCCACTGTATTCCAGCCTAGGTGATAGAGCAAGCCCCTGTGTCTTAAAAAAAATGATGAAAATGGAGCTTCATCATCTTTCTCTTCTGCCTCATACCCCATAAATGGTCTGTTCCAAAGATCTCATTTCTGACAATGACACCATCATTCTGTACAATTCCAAGGCTTCAGTCATCTCTGATCCCTTCCTTATTTTCATCTCTGGTATTCCATCCTATCAAACCTGATCATGTATTTTGAACTGATCCAACTTCAAAGTGATCCCCAATCAAACTATTTCTCTTCATTACCATTCTAGTTCTTTCGGCATTGTATTTGTCATTTGCATGTTTATTTTCTTACTTCAGGCCCTAATAATAAGTTGGCTTCTCTGCCCTATCTCTCTCCTGTTGGACTGTCCATCTCACCCTAAATTCCACTGTCTCAGGATTTTTTTTAATCAAGTCACTTCCCTTGAACCTGCAGCAGAACTTCCTATAACATATTATATCAAAGTGACATCCTTCAATCTGAATTTTCAGGGCCATCCAGGATCTGGCCCCACACTGATTATCACACATGTCTCACAACTATCTTGAAATCACCATCCACTAAACCAGGATAAGCATGTTAATACATCAACCATGCTAAGTCCCTTTGTTTATTCTGCCTCTCCTCTGTACACCTGGAATGCTCTCCTCCCTGCCTTAGCCAACTCTTATTAATTCTTCAGGACATGGCTCGTGTCTCATCTCAACAATGAAGCCCTCTGCTTTTTATATCCTATATGGACTGTGTTTTTGATTTCCTTCTGTATGCATAATCAATATCAAACTGCTCAGAAATTAATTGTTCTCTAATTGTTTCAGGTCTAAGCTTCCCAAGGTGGTCTCATTCATTCCCATGGTTTTAATCACAAACTGTAAGCTGACTTCCAAATCTAAATTTCTATACTTGTCCTCTTCACTAAGATTCAGATTCATATATCCAGCTGCTTCCCTAGCAGTGCCCCTTGGATATCTAATAGGCAGCTCAGATTTAACGTGTCCAAACAGAATTCTTTCTTTTTACCAATGACACACACTTATCCTCTCCTGTCTTACTAATTTCAGCTCCAACGTTCATCCAGTTCCTCAGGTCAAAAAATTACAGGTGATTATTATTCTTTTTCCCTCACATCCCATTTCAATCCAGTAGGAAGATTTGATGATATTAATCCCAAAATACAGCCCCAATCTAACTATTTCATTACCAACCTAGCTCGTTACACTCATCATCTCCACCTGAACTTCTCTAAGAGTCTTCCATCTGACTTCTCTGCTTCCACTCTTTCTCCTTTAGTGTATCCTTCACAGAGCAGCCAGAATGATCTACTCTACGCCAAAATGAAATCATGTAACTTCTACAGCTTAAAACTCTCCAATGGCTTCCTACATTAGACTAAACAGACTAATAGACTCCAAACTCACTATGGCCTGGAAGGTCCTACATAACCTGCCCCATTCCTACCTTTCCGGCCTCACTTTCTACAATTGTCCATAACGCTTCAGGATCACTGGTTTCCTTTCTGTCTCTTGATATGTAACAAAGGGCTTCTCCACTGGCTGATACCTCTGCCTTGCTCTTCATCCACAGCATCCTTCATATAACTACCTCCTCTCTCATCTTTTAGGTCTCTGATCAAATGTCACCCTCTCAGAGAGGCCCTTGACCACCATAAATAGTCACTCTCCATCCCACTGCCCAGTTTTACTTGATTCATACAGGATACAGCGATAAGTGCCATCTCCTCCCACTAGATACTGCTTCAGCTCTCTAATGGCAGATATCAGGTAAAAATTTTCTATTTCCAGTTACAGTTTGCCTACTACAATGCTAGGTATGTAAGAATGCAAATAAATATTTAGTGATCAACTTATAAATATCTGTGATCTGCACAACTATAAAATTTCCTAGAGCCATATATAAATACAAAGAAACTGCAAAAAGGCTGCTGCTGACATAATGACTACTATTTAGTGTGAGTTCAGAACAATATGATTCTTGAACAGGTTTCCTAATCCTTTCTACTGCAACCACTTAAACTTCATTAAGACGACAACCACTGGGCAAGTGAGTCAAATGAAGCAAACTGAAGTCTTACTTAATGTTATAGTGTCCAGTTTTCAGCGTACATCTATCAGGAAGTTGAGCAAGTTTCCTCGAGAGCATTTTAAAATACTTTCTGCACTCCTGCATTCCTGTGCTTTGTTCATAATCAGTAGAAGCAGAAAGTGGCAGTCCATCTCTGACACGAATGACTGAGGCAGATAAAATCATAGACATTTCAACCAACAGAGAAGACCTAAAACAAAATGAACAATTTGGGTTAGATAAAATTAAAGCCAAACTTGATAAGCATATGTAAAAATCTTCAACTCACTAGTAATATAAGAATATTAATTAAAATGGCCAGGTGCAGTGGCTGACGCCTGTAACCCCAGCACTTTGGGAGGCCGAGGCAGGCAGATTACAAGATCAGAAGTTTGAGACCAGCCTGGCCAACATGGTAAGACCCCCGTCTCTACTAAAAATACAAAAATTAGCCAGGCATGGTGGCGTACGCCTGTAATTCCAGCTACTCGGAGGCTGAGGCAGAAGAATTGCTTGAACCCAGGAGGTGGAGGTTGCAGTGAGCTGAGATCGTGTCATGGCACTCCAGCCTGGGCAACAGAGTGAGACTCTGTCTCGGAGCTTGGGAGTGGGGGTACTCCAACCTGGACCTGGGTGACAAGAGAGATCCTGTCTCAAAAAACAAATAAGTAAAATAAAAGTAGGCTGCATTCTTTTATGTCTGGCCTCTCTAGGATCCTAACAGAAATATTAGGAATAGTCTTTATTAATAGGTTGCAAATTTCATGTAGTCTTCAAAGTTATTCTTAATGCCAGATCGATAAATACATGGTCCATATTTTCTAAAATACATACTGAAAAAAGAACACAATTTTAAGTTCCATTTGTTTAACAAGCATTTACTGAATATCTACTATGTGCCATGAATCATTCCAATACTAGGAATGAAGAGTTCCTACCATCAAGAAACATCACCCCCAATTAGAGAAATTCAGACGAAAAGAGGAAACACAGGTGTGTTGTCCACCGCTTCATTCACTGGAAAACTAAAGTTGTACAAACTTACATTTCAAATATTTGTTTCTTTTTTTGAGACAGGGTCTGACTCTTGCCCAGGCTGGAGTGCAATGGCTCGATCTCCACTCACTGCAACCTGTCTCCAGGTTCAAGCGATTCTCCTGCCTCATCCCCCGCCCACAAGTAGCTGGGATTACAGGTGTCTGCCTCCACACCTGGTTAATTTTTGTAGTTTTAGTAGAGACAGGGTTCAGCTGTGTTGGCCAGGCTGGTCTCAAACTTCTGATCTCAAGTGACCTGCCCGCCTCGGCCTTCCAAAGTGCTGGTATTATAGGCATGAGCCACCCGCTCCTGGCCTCAAATATTCCTAATGCATACTTCAGCTTTTAACTAAAAGCAGAACACAGCAGTTATATTCCCTGTCAAAATTCTTATAAGGTTGTCAGAGGATTATTTCTACTGATCCATAGTTAGGATTTTTCTTAGGGAAAAAATTAAACCTCTTCCTATCAGAGTAATTTGATTCAGCATCCAGACCAGTTGAATTTAAGCCTGACAAACTGGGATGAATGTCCAGTGATCAACATCAGGCTTAACCAATTTGTAGACAGTCACCAGTCACCTTAGGCTAAGCTGTCTCTCCATCAATTCAATGAACTACTTTTTTTTTTTTTTTTTTTTTTAACCATGGATTCATCATGTAGTTTGTAGTTGTTTTTAAACTAATCTTATCTGGACTGTGATAGCAGAAAAGAGAATCTGTCCATATCAAGCCCAAGCTAGGTCAGAGTATCTTTAAGGTCTAAGAAGGGTTGTGGTTGGCAAAATCCCAAGGAAGAACCAGCGGAACTGTGGAAAGCAAGAAGTTGCAACAACTGCATGGGAAGATTTAGGAGTTTTTAGCTTAACAGGGCCATAAATAAATGTTTATAGCACTGGTCAATTTTTCCTCACCTTTAATACAGAGAAAATATTACACCCGCTTTAGACAGCAGCAGTTAACTCATAGGGAATCTGAATAGTGGCTATTGTTTCCTCTCCCCACTAGCAACTGTTGAAGGAAAAAGCACAAGTTAGAATCTAGGTAAATCTGGGTAAACTTTTACGTAAAGGCTGAGGAAAATAAATTCCCATAATGCCAAACTACTATAGTAGTGGTTAGCAAGTTCTTAGACCTAAGATAACAAGACACTCCTCTTCTTCAGGACCTTGTGTGGGTAATGACTACAGGCTCAATGTCTCAGGAAGGTATCTCTCAAAAGGTAATAAAGCCCAACATATAAGTAGATTTTGTATATATGTTCTAGCCAAATGCTTTCACAACTGCCATTTTTAAGATAAAAACATTTTATATTGAGAGCAAAAGCACTCATATTTATTTTAGTTGATAATTTCTCAGTCTTCAGTCATCCAAATGCCACTTTCAGAATTATCTTCATCCACCTGTACTATTTACCTAATATTGGTCTTTGAACTTACTTTTCTTGTCCTCTATTTTTTAGCAATCTGTGAAATCAGTTTTGAGGTGTTAGGTTTTTCTAATTAAATGAACTTGTTTCATTCAAATGTGTGTGTGAACATTTTGGGAGAATTTTTAAAATGTTCATCTGCTAATCAAATTATCTTGCATATGTGACAGTACCAAAGTTTGAGAAACACTACCAATAAGGTACATATTATTAAAAGTGGTAGCTGAGATCTGTGGGAATGTTGGGGGGCGGTGGCAGTTAATCTGGACAGAAAGCTATACTAACTGTGATGCACAGGGAGGATGAGGGTAGACTGGGTGATAAAGGGGAAAAATTTCTACCATTTTGCCTGTGCACTCTACCTCACTAGCAGTTTTTGACACTCCTATTATGGGTGCTTGCACTGCACAGTATATATGAGACCTCAGACTTCACAACAGATTTTACTCAGATCTAGGACAGGGCCCTCAGTACATGCTCAAATGTGTCAATCCCAACATTTGTATAGTGCCACATAGCCCACATTTGGGTAGGTAGAACCTCCATTTTAAAGATGAGGAAACGGAGGCTCACTTTCTCAATGTCACACTGCTAGTATACAGCAGAACTGGTACTTCAATCTAAATTTCTAATCTCTCTGCATCACAATGCTTCATCAGTCTCCAAACACCAACAAGAGGCAAGAAACCATTGATATAGAAACTAGCTATGCATTTTGAAATAACAACAGGTTACACTTTCTTTGAGGCAGTACAGTTTGGTAGTTGTAAAGAGGACAGAATCTGGAGCCAGGCCGCCTGGGTTCTAATTCTGGCTCCACCATGTACCAGCCATGCAAATTTGGGTAGGCTTTGCCTTATCTCAATTTCCACACCTACATATTGTGGCTACTAACAGTATCTATCTCATAGGCTTGTTTTATTTATTATTATTTATTTTTATTTTTATTTTTTTATTTTTTATTTTTCTTAAAGACGAGGTTTCACCATATTGGTCAGGCTGGTCTTGAACTCCTGACCTCAGGTGATCCACCCGCCTCAGCCTCCCAAAGTGCTGGGATTACAGGCGCGAGCCACCGTGCCCGGCTCATAGGCTTGTTTTAAAGATGACAATAGTATCTACCTCACAGGATCATGTAAAGCACCTGAAACACTGCCTTGTAATATACTACAAGCACTGTATTAAGGATTTACTATATTATTTATTGATTACTCTCTATGAACCACGCACTTCATACAAATTACCTCATTTAAGCCTTCGAAAAACCTGTGAGGTAGGTATTATTGGTATTATTAGTTCCATTTTACCTCTGAGGAAATTCAAGTCCAAAAAGCTTAAGGAATTTGTTTAATCCCTAAGCTAGTAAGTGACAAAGTAGGGATTTAAACTCAGGCCCAACTCTAACACTGTGAGACACTATCAACATATGCAAACTTCTTACTCAAAAACATGTAAAGGAAGGTCACAGGCACCCCTGTGATAGTGCCTGGGCCTCTTTCATATGTCAACGCAAGATATACTTCGATTTTAATTAGTTGCACGCAAAAAATAAAATTAAAAAAAGCACCAAACAGATGTGATGGTTTCAACATAGGAAATACCCGAATATCCCATTAATTTAGGATACAGTCACAGGTGTCAGAGTCAAATAATGAACCTTAATATACCAGAAACTGTAGCTACCATTTAAGGCATTGCCTGATTCCTTACAATCTTAGCATGTAACCAAATATCAGTAACATGGAAAGTGATTCAGAGTTTTAAAAGTGGCTGTTCCCCCTGACTGGAGATCCCAACATCTCCAGTCTGGTGGCTGACACTTTTGCTCTAGGCTAGGCTTTGCCTTGGCTGAATAGGCATAGAAGAGACTGGTTCTCAAGCTCTCGCCACCTGCCCCAGGTGGATGATCCGGGAAACTAAGCAGCAGGAGAAAAATTATCTTCAGCTGTATTCACTGGCAAAGAGATTCTAGCCAGCTGGGGCTTGTCCTGTTCTTTCGGAGACCTCCTTCACTTGTCGAGCCAATTATTCAGGTCTAGCTTCTGCCACATCGTTTCCAAAGTGACTCTTGAGACAGGGTCTCAAGAGGTTTCTGTGAGTCAACGTGGGCAAATATCTGGGCTCAGTGCTCACTGCATCCCCACAAGACGTAAAGTAAGACACTGGTTCAAGTCCCATTCTGCCTAAAACATACAAGAAACGCCACCTCAAGCTCTCGCGGGCCACTTACACAGGTAAATCACCGTGTTTCCGACATCTGGGCGCCAGGGAATCCCCACCACCAAGCTGACAGCCAACAGCGACTGTCCCTCCCGCTCAGACATTCCTCCCCTGGCTGCCCAATACCTGAGGCAGCACAGACGAGGCGCAACTGCCGCCCGCGTGGCCCAACAGACCCCTCAAGTCGAAGGGGACGGCGTCCCCGCTTGCCCGCCCCTCCAGAGCTCGGCGGCCCCAGCTCCCACCCCAAAGGCACAGACTTAGCTCCTGCCCGTCGGGTAGGTCTTCAGTCCCGAGGGCGAAGGCCGCGGCTGTGGCAAGAGACAAGGAGAGGAAGGGGAGCGGCCGGCAGGGGTTCGAATGACCCCTAAGAAGGGGAGAAGAGGACTAGGAGGGGCAGGGAAGTACCTGTCGAGCTGGGACCCGCCGCGCCGAGTGACGCGCCCCGCAGTGCATTGTGGGGCCTGGGAGGAGCCTTTCGGCGGGGCTGCGGTGCGTCCAACGTGGCTCGCACCCGCGGAATCAAACCACGCTCCCGTTCCCTCGGCTCGCCCAGGCCAATCGGGTTCTGCGAGAGGGACACAACAACCCGCCCACTCCCGAGGCCTGCCTTAGTCCCACCCCATCCAGGAGAGATTGGCAGCCTCTCTCGCACCTGCGCCAGCAAAGTACAGCTTCCTCTGATGACAGAACTGCCCTGACTTCAGAAATAGGGCCAGTCTCCCCCGCTCGCCGCCCGGTATCTGCAGGCATTTTGTCTCTCACACGCTGCCCTACAGCAAACACTGTCAAAGGGACAGGGAGAAAAGCTCCCTCTGGGTGATCAAGGAGAGGAGCTAGCCCGATTTATTCCCACACACAAGAAGGAAACTAACCATAGCAGAGAAGTGCCAGATGCCGACCCTGCGACCCCTTCCGGCCTTTGCATCGGTCGTACATTATTAAATAGGCATTTACTGACTGTTCACCATGTGTCAAGCACCGTGTTAAGGACGGGGTTACAGGAGTGGACATAACACTTGATGGAATTTAAGACGTAATAGCAGCAAGAGACATTAAAGCACAAATAGTTACCGAATTATAAATTGCGATCAGTACTGGGAGGGAAAATTAGTGGGTGCAATGATGAATTAATTTTGGACTGCCAGGGAAGAGCCCTCCGAATAAGTGCCTTTTAAGCTGCAGGCCTATCAAAGAGCCTTAGAGAATGTTCGCGGTCAAGGAAATATGATGTGTGAGGTTGTTGGGGCATGAAAGAACTTCGTGTGCTCTAGGAACTCAAAGGAAGTCAATGTGTATGGAGTGTAGGGAACAAAGAAACTTTGCGCGTTGACCTTAACAGATCTTCCAAAATACAGCCTGAAATCTGTAATGTGGCCAATAAGAGCCAGCGTGGTCTAGCCCTTGTCTCATCTCAGCCCAAGGTCAATGGGCAGCTAATAAAGACTATCATTAAGTAGATTCTTATTTGCATATTTAAGAATCACTCAAGCTGTTTGTGGGGAATAGATTGGAAGAGGGCAAGAAGGGCTGCTGGGAGGCCAGTTGGAGGCAGTTGCATCAGACAAAGCCACAAATGATGGTGGCTTGAACTAGTGTAATGGGAGTTAGAGACAGAGGTGGATAATTTCAAGATATGTATAAATCAGAGATGGTATCCAAGGGACTTAATAATAGATTGGTTTGCCAAGAAGGTCAAGAAAGAGGAATATTAAGGATGACTCCTTAAGTAACTAGATGGATTAAGAAGCCATTTACTGATTCATGGAACACAGAAGGAGGAACAAATGGTTTGGAATATGTTAAATTTGAAATGCTTATAAATGGACATGTCAAGTAGATTTGGATATGTAAATCTAGAGTTCAGAAGAAAGGCCTGAAGTAACATAAATTTGGTCCTAGATACTCAACAGAAATGTATTCATATTTTCACCAGAAAACATACGTATAAGAATGTTCACGAAATGAATAAATTTTAGAATACTCTAACTGGGCACAATGGCTCATGCCTGTAATCCCAGCACTTTGGGAGGCCGAGGTGGGCAGATCACTTGAGGTCGGGAGTTCAAGACCAGTCTGGCCAACATGGTAAAACCCCATTTCTACTAAAATACAAAAAAAATTAGCCAGGTGTGGTGGTGGGCATCTGTAATCCCACCTACTTGGGAGGCTGACATAGGAGAATTGCTTAAACCTGGGAGGAAGAGGTTGCAGTGAGCCAAGATCATACCACCGCACTCCAGCCTAAGCAACAGAGTGAGATTCCATCTTAAAAAAGAAAAAGAATATTCACGTAATAAGATACTATAATACTATACACTGTGGGAGGTAGAAAAGTTCCTCTTCAAAGTTTCCTTTCTTGTTTAAGAAAAATTCATAAGTGTTAGAAATAACAGTTTGTTTTAAACACTTTCTTCGAAAGCCTTCTTGCCTTTTTGCTAGAAGCCCTATACTATGCAGTTGGTAGACATGCTTACATAGTACATTCTATGTCCTTGTACTTTAACAAAGATATTTGTGCTGGACGTGCTCACAGGCATTTCCCAGCTTGCAGCCTATTCCCCTTCTTCCTTTTTTTTTTTTTGCTCTCCATTGCTTTTACCTATTTAGAAAAGTTTCACGTTATTAGCCAGTAGGGTTTTAGTTTAGATTGTGAGATCTGGCTCCACCCAACGGAGATGAGAACAGCAGTAACGACAACCCCAAATGCTTAAGAAATAAATATGTCTGCTTTCCTTTGTTCATTGTACTCTCATGGCAAGATTGCTAGTGGGAGTACCCTTTCTGCAGGAAGTGAAAAAGAATTGCTTTGCTGAGAGATCTTTTGTCCCAGTATACATAATGTACAGGAAAGATGATAATCTACATCTACAGCTATATGCAAAGCATGCATGAATTTCACAATCACAAAACTGAGTGAAATAATTCAGACACAAAAAATGCATACTATATGATTCCATTTACATAATTTTCAAAATAAAAAATCATATAAGGTAATAGAAGTAAGATATTGGTTACCTTTGGGTAATGTTAATAATTAGAAAGGAGCAATAAGGGGCTACTGGAGTTCTAATAATGTTCTTCTTGATATGAGTGTTGATTACATGGTGTTTTCAATTAATGAAAATTCACTGGACTGGATATGGTGGCTCACACCTGTAATCTCAGCACTATGATAGGCTGAGGAAGGCAGATTACTTGAGCTCAGGAGTTCAAGAATAGCCTGGGCAAAATGGCCAACCCCTGTCTCTGCAAAAAAAAAATACAAAAATTATCCATGTGTGGTGGTGCATGCCTGCAGTCCCAGCTACTTGGACGACTGAGGTGGAAGGATTGCTTGAGCCCTGGAGGTTGAAGTTGCAGTGAGCCATGTTTGTGCCATTGCACTCCAGCCTGGGCAACAAAGTGAGACCCTGTCTCAAAAAAAAAAAAAAAAAATAGCAAGAAAAGAAAATTCATCAAGCTGTACACTATAATTATGCAATTTTTCAGTACATATTTTACTATTAAATAGAAAGTTTATGTTTTTGCAAATGTTAAGGGCAATGCAGCCATGAATATGTAAATGATACCAGACTAAACATCTCCCTACAAGTAATAGAAAACTGGACCAAATCTATGAAACAAGTTTCAGGCATTGGACAATAGGCAGAGTAAAATTGTGATCTTGGAAGGAAGGAAAACAAATAAGATGAGCCTCAAAAATATCCACAGATTTCTTTCTGGAGGTATTTACCTAACAGGACAGAAGAAAGCCAAGCAGGGTTTGCTGAGGACACAGAAATTGGTATTAATACTGATTGAGACAAATGATATTTGTGGGGCAGAGTGCCAGAGAAACCTCCAGAAACACACATAAGGATTCCTGTGAATCTTTGATGTAGCTTTAAGGATAGACCCTATGAGGCTGGTAAATAACAACTACTGGAGAAATTTAAGCTGAACAGCCACAAGAACTTGAATAGAGTTTGGAAACATTCAGGATCCGATTGATTATAATGGGAAATCTTACTAAAAACCTGAAGCATTTGGTAAAGAGACCCTAAAAAGGCCACACTTTAAAAATAAAGCTAAATTAGCCTAATGTGACCTTGATCACATCAGGGTTACCACCTGAGACGTTAGTCACCACCTGCGGAAGTCTGAGCTGCAGATCCTGACTCAAAGATGGATGAATGAATGCACTCTCACACCATTACAGTGTTTCAAGTGGGCTAGGAATAGCTGCTTTCAGAGGGTGAAATGCAACCAACCAACCCAGACCCTCTGTTCATCCACACTTTTATTCTGTCAAGATTTTACAACAGAGGTTCTAAGTTAACATGCTTGTGGATAATTAACATGGTTAAAAGAGTGGTTTTAGGAATAATAAAAGCTTTAAGTTCCTGGCCCACAGTAAACACTATTAACAGGTAATTCCCCTTTGATCTCCCCCTGAGAGGACCATCCAGCACAAAGTTTACATGAGTAAACAGACTGGAGACAAATGGATGTGGGGTAAACAGACTTAACTTGGAAAGCCTTGTCCCTATTTTCTCCCTAAATAATGGATCTCTCGGCCTGCCCCAATAAAACCTTTCCACCTTCTAAAAGATTTGAGACTATAGTCTCTAACTTTTCCTAAATATTTTCTGTAATATTTTGCCAACCATCCCAAGTGAATAGCAACAGCCCAATAGTAAAGACTATTCTAGACCCACTCAAACAAAGCTGAAAAAACTGATCTGCAAGTAAATTAACTGCTTTTTTGAATGAAACTCAACAGTCTTTAAAGAAAGACAACAAAATCTAGGCACTTAAACATGTAATATATGCAATGCCCAGTATCCAATAAAAAAATGACTACACATGTGAAGAAGCAGTAAAATATTAGTCATAAATGGGAGAATAATCAATCAATAGAAACAGACCCAGAAATGACAAGGATGATGAAATTAGTTTTTAAATTGACTTCTCTTCTTTAAATTTTTTTTTTTTAAGTTGTAGAGGGTATCAGTTGCACTGTGGCTATAAGCAGGTGAGATAAGAACTCTAAGGAAGCTATTATAAATATGGCCAAGAACTTAAAGAAACACAAACAATGTGAGAAATGAAAACCATAAAAAGAACCGTATCAAACTTCTAGAGCAGAAAAATACAATATCTGAATTGGAAATTTTGCTGTATGGGCTTAACAGCAGATTATGTACTGCTGAAGAAAAGCTCAGTAAACAAAGTAACAGTGAAAAATAGTTACCTACATTAAAGCACAAAGAGAAAAAAAGTTGAAAATAAAATGAACAGAGCCTTGGTGACCTATGGGTTAATAAAAAGTTATCTAACACATGTATAATCAGAAACTCAAAGAAGAGAGGATGCAAAACATTTGAAGTAATAATGGCCAAAATTTTCCAAAATTTGATAAAAAATATAAACCCATAGATTCAAGAAAATAAACTAGGCCAGGTACAGTGGCTCATGCCTGTAATCCCAGCACTTTGGGAGACCAAGGTGGGCAGATCACCTGAGGCCAGGAGTTTGAGACCAGCTTGGCCAACATGGTGAAACCCCATCTCTAGCAAAAATATAAAAATTAGGCATGGTGGTGCATGCCTGTAATCCCAGTTATTCAAGAGGCTGAGGCAGAAGAATTGCTTGAACTTGGGAGGCAAAGGTTGCAGTGAACCAAGATCATGCCATTGCATTCCAGCCTGGGTGACAGAGCAAGACTTCATCTTAAAAAAAAATGTATATATACAAAAATTAGCTGGGCATGGTGGCACATGCCTGTAGTCCCAGCTACTCATGAGGCTGAGGCAGGAGAATCGCCTGAACCCAGTAGGCAGAGGTTCCAGTGAGCGGAGATTACACCACTGCACTCCAGCCTGGGTGACAGAGCAAGACTCTGTCAAAAAAAAAAAAAAAAAAAGAAAAAGAAAGAAAGAAACTAACCTCAAACAGGATAAACGCCAAAAAAAGCTATGCCAAGCCATATTACACTGAAAATACTGAAAATCAATGATTAAAAGAAAATATTAGAAACAACCAGAGAAACATTGAAACCACCTTGCATATATAGAACAAAGATAAGAAGTACTACTGACTTCACTCTTCACATCAGAAAGAAAGAAAGCCAAAATATAATTAAATAAAAAAGTTAAAGTCCTGAAAGTAAAAACTCCGTCAAGTTTGAATTCTATATCTAGGAAAACTTCTTTCAAAAAATGAAAGTGCAGCCAGGCTTGGTGGCTCATGCCTATAATCTCAGAATTTTGGGAAGCCAAGATGGGAGGATTGCCTGAGTCCAGGAGTTCAAGACTGGCATGAGGAAGATAGTGAGACTTCATCTGTACAAAAAAATTAAAAGGGAAAATTAGCCAAGCATGATGGCATGTATATGTAGTCCCAGCTACTCAGGAGGCTGAGGTGGAAGGATTGCTTGAGCCTGGGAGGTCAAGTCTGCAATGTGCCAGGATTGTGCCACTTCACGCCAGCTTGGGTGACAGAGCAAGACTCTGTGTCAGGAAAAAAAAAAAAAAAGAACAAAAGTGAAATAAAGACATTTTCAGGTAAACAAAAGATGAAGAGAATTTGTTGCTAGCATACCTGAATTACAGTAAATGCTGAAGAAAATTCTTCAGATTGAATGAAAATTATTCTGCATAGAAACTCAAATTCATACAAAAGGAACAAGAAGTACCAGAAAATGTTAATATATGAATTAAAATAAAAATTTTTTCTTTCAAAAATATGTATAATTAATCATTTAAAGCAAAAGTGTAACACATTGTTTTTATTACCATTTTTCTTGAATTAATCACTTAAAGCAAAAGCGTAACAAAAATGAAAAGGTTTACAACAAATGAAGGCGTAAAACATATGTTAATGATATTGTAAGGGAAAGGGGAATGAATATATACTGTTACAAGGTTTTTAACACCATACATGAAGTGGTGTAACTGTATTTGAAGATAGAATATGATAAGTTAAAATATATATTAGGGCTGAGTGTGCTGGCTCACACCTGTAATCCCAGCACTTTGGGAGGCCAAAGAGGACGGATTACAAGGTCAGGAGTTTGAGACTAGCCTGGCCAATATGGTGAAATCCCGTTTCTACTAAAAATATAAAAATTCTGGTGTGGTGGTGGGCTCCTGTAGTCCCAGCTACTCGGGAGGCTGAGGCAAGAGAATTGCTTGAAAGGAGAATCCACCTTTCACACTTGGGTTTCAATCGCCTGTTACTCACCCTTAGCTGTTGATTCTATTTCTATGTAGAGTCTCAGTGACATTCAACAATGGCCATCTAGGCCAGGCACGGTGGCTCACGCCTATAATCCCAGCACTCTGGGAAGCTGAGGCAGGTGGATCACCTGAGGTCAGGAGTTTGAGACTAGCCTGGCCAACATGGTGAAACCCCATCTCTACTAAAAAATGCAAAAAAAAAAAAAAAAAAAAATTAGCTGGGTGTGGCAGGCGCCTGTAATCCAAGCTACTCTAGAGGCTGAGGCAGGAAAATCGCTTGAACTCAGGAGGTGGAGGCTGAAGTGACCCAAGATCATGCCACTGCACTCCAGCATGGGCAACAGAGTGAGACTCTGTCTCAAAAAAAAAAAAAAAAAAAGAAAAGAAAAGAAAAAAAGAAAAAAAAAGCCATCTGATACATTACCCTCTACCCACTCTTTTCTCCATATATCTTAAATGTCTGATACCTTTGGTCCTATGTCAGATCAAAATGGTCAGGCTTTTATATCCTTGCCTCATTAAGTCACCAGATGTGGATTTTTCAAGGGGTATGATATCAAATAAGGTAGCTCTCCGAAGGTGAAGCACAAATAAAAAGCTATCAGCTGGAGGCTACCTGCTGACTCTCCCTGCAGCTGGGTGACAAGTCCTCCCTTGAAGGAGGATCCAGACAGAGAATTTCCATGTCTACCACAGATATACATTGTTTCTGTAAGATTCCCACCAAAAATGCAAAATCAGAAAATAATCACATGGAAACATTAAAGTAACCCAAACTGAAAGACATTTTTCATAACAAATGGCCCCATACCCTCCAAAAATGTCAATGTCAAAAAGATAAAGAAAGGCTGAGGATATTTTTCAGATTAACAGAGATGAGAGATGTGACAACTAAATGCAATGTAGAATTCTGAATTATATCCTGGACTAGAGGAAAAAATAGCCATAAGGAACATTATTTGGACAACTAATAGCATTTGAATATGGACAGTAAATTAGATAGTAGTACTATGTCAATACTAAATTTACTGATTTTTATCATTTTAATTTTATTTTAAGATTAAGTTTTAAAACTGAAGCAGTGTAGAACTTTAACAATATTGATTATATGTGTTGAAATGATAATATCTTGATATGTGGTTTAAAGTACATTATGGTCAATGTTATCTGTTTCTTTTTACATTTTTAAGGTGACTACTAGAAAAAATTACATATGTAGCTTACATTCTATTTCTGTTGGACAGCACTGTTTCACACTGTTAATTTTTCATAATATATAATCAAGATTATTTCTAGCACTCTCCCCATCTCATGTTTTTTTTGCACTTTGAGATTGCTATATTGGTGTGTGAGCCAGTTCTCTGGAAGGCCTGGGCTTCTAAACTGTGACAAGAGATAAGCAGTTAAGACTATGAAGTCACCTTTGTGTAGCCAGTCTGAGGGAGCTCCTATGCTGCCAGGCTCCTGGTGGAGTTGCTAGGGGAGAAAGATGCAGATGTGTATTTGGGTGGGATTATTTCTGAGTCTTGGAACAGGGGAAAAGAGCTGCCAGCAGGAGGGGCTGGGGCTGGGACGGAAGCAGGGATATCTCAACACTGCATTTGGATCAGTGGTTTTGCCACTGTGGCATCGTTTCTTTGTCTCTCACACTGCATGTCTAGAGCTCTCCTTAACACATAGGTGTCATATTTATATTATGTTATTTTTCCTTCAGGTTAGCACCATCTTTGACAGCAACATTTCTTAAAAACAAAAAGAAAAATTTCTTATCTGTATCTTGGAAATTCTGAAATAATATTTCCACCATGGTATAAATGGTTTATTATTCAGCATTGTGTTTTAATTAATGCTTCACGTATTCAACAAACATTGTGCGTCCTCTCTGTGTGGGCAGTGACAATGGTGAATATAATATGGTCTCTCTTTTAAGGCACTCACAGGGGAGAGAAACATGTATAAAGACAATGACAACTGCTATGGTCTGAATGTGTCCTCCAAAATTCACATGTTGAAACTCAATTGCCAATGTAATATCATTAAGAGGCGGGCCTTTAGGAGGTAATCAAATCATGAAGGACCTCACAAAAGGGATTCAGGGACTGGGTTTGTGCTCCTCTGCTCCTCCACCACGTGAAACACAGCATTTTCCCCTCTAGACAATGCAGCAACAAGGTGCCATCTTGGAAGCTGAGATCAGGCCCTCCCCAGATACCAGATCTGTTGGTGCCTTGATATTGGACTTCCCAGTTTCCAGAACTGTGAGAACTAAGTTTCTGTTGTTATAAATTACCCAGTCTGAGATATTTTGCTATAGCTGCACAGATAGACTAAGACAGCAGCCAAACGAGACAAATGACAATAAAACCTGACCAAGTAGCTCTGGAAGGATTTCAAGGGGAGGGAGCTAGAGAGAAACATGGAACACTTTTTATAAAAAGAGGTGATATTTGAGAATTACAGGAAGAATAATCACTTATCAGGCAGACTGTGGCAGGTCCTGGAAAACAGAATCCATAGTTGCAAGGCATAGGCACATGGAACTATTTAGGGAACTGTGAGTAGTCTGCTATTGCTAGGTGTGTAGATACGAAATGAAGCCAAAAGAAAGGCCAGGCTCCAAAGAGTTGATATGCCAAGCTGCTAACTTTGACTTTCATCCTCCACGCAATGGGAAGACACTAGTGGATTTTCAGCAGAGTAATAAGACGACTGGATTGGTATTACTAAAACAAGCATATTCTATAATTGTTTTAAAAATTAACTATAAAACAACTATAAGATAGCTATAATAAAATAAAGATGGATTTGGCTTTGGGATAAAAAAGAGTTTCTAAGCATGAAAACAATGAAAAAAAACACAAATAAAAAGATACAAGACTAGATTGAAAAGTATAAAATATCTGTACATAAAAAAAGAACAAAATTCAAATTGTAACAACAAATTTGAGAGAAATATATGCCATATATGACAACAAACGCCCACATATAATAAGAAAATGAGGAACACTCCCATTGCAAATAGGCAATAAACCTGAGGAAACAATTTGCTAAAGAACTGTAAATGGCCAACAAACATTCAAATGATAATTAAAGGGGAAAATGAAATACCCTGCCTTTCTAGTATTAATAGAAGTTGTATTTCATTTCAGAGTAAGCAAGTAGTTCTAGTTGAGAAGGAAAATCTCTACTTAAAAGAATAACAGGAAATAAATATAAGAGAAGGAATGATAAAATTAGAAAATCATCATTTTCAACCCCAAATGAAAACAGCGATTTAGACAGAAATTAGGTATTGGTGGTAAAGTCATTAGGTGAATAGTAGTCCCAATTCTTATAGTGCCAAAGTATATCATACAAATTACTGTCCAATTCAAAGGAGAACACCCACCTGCATGAAGGAAGCAGGTTGCCACTACCATAATTCAGGAGTCAATCTTAGTGGCCCTCATTCTTGACCAACAAGATATCATGGGTCAGTCTCCTGATGTGACCCAATAACAAATATGCCACATCACCTATTGTGGGAAGTAGAAAAATTCCTCTTCAGTTTCCTTTCTTGTTAAAGAATAAATCGTAAGTGTTAGAAATAATAGTTTGTTTTAAACACTTTCTTCAAAGCCTTCTTGCATTTTGCAAACAACTCTGTTAAGCCCTTCCTATGTAGCTGTTAGCCATACTCACAGGCACATAGTACATTCTACGTCCTTGTACTTTAACCAAGATATTTATGCTATTATTTTTCTAAGTCCTTTCACAAGCAACTTCCTGTCCCTTCCTTATTTAGACATCCTCTTTTCCTTTTGTCATCCATTGCCTTTACCTTTCGAAGAAAGTTTTAAGTTATTAGCCAATCGTTTTAGATTGTGAGGTCTGGCTCCAACCAATGGAAATCAGGCGCAGCAGTAAGGACGACCCCAAATGTGTAAAGGATAAATAATTTGTCTGCTTTTCCTTTGTTCATTGTACTTTCCTGGCAAGACTGCTGGTGAAGGTACCCTTTCTGCAGGTAGTAAAGATTGCCTTGCTGAGAGATCCTCTGTCCCAGTGCTGACTTTTCTTTGTGGCACTGAAAATTTACATATAACACCTATGATATATTTTTCCCAAAATGTTTAACTTGAGTCTATCACATTTTCACAGCTAGCTGCCCCTTTACAAACATTACAGGGAAGAGAGGACAAAGTTGAACAGTACTATAAGCAAGCAACCAGAAAAATCCTGAAAAATAAAACATTCTTCAGGCAACTTCAATAAGTCAGTGTATGGAGAAAAAAAAGAAAGAAAAGAAACCATAGATTAAAAGAATCTCAAGAAACATAACAACCAGGTGCAACGCATGATCTTGGGTTGGCTTTTGTTTTGAACTAACCAGAAAAGACATTTTTGAGACAACTGATGCCATTTAACTGTGAAATAGATATTAGATAATATTAAGAAATTAGTATTATTTTTGTTAACTTTGATAGTGCTTTTTGACTATGGAAGTAAATGTTCTTTTTAAAACTACAAATGAATAAAATATATTTAAAATTTTTTTTACAACATGAACAATCAAATAAATGTTTAAAAACTTTTCATCTTTACCTACGAAATAGGCCAAAGTTTCCTTTCATTATTTATCCAATTAAAAATAAAACCATTATTCAGAGTAGGATGGCCAAAGCTTCATTTAGTCTGATCCTTTTCTAGTACACACACAAATTAATTCAGACCTTCTAGGAGCTAATTTAACAATGTATATTGAGAGTCTTTAAAATATTCATGGCAGGCCAGCACAGTGGCTCACACCTGTAATCCCACCAATGTGGGAGGCCAAGGCAGGAAGGTCACTTGAGCCCAGGAATTCAAGTTTGCAGTGAGCTATGACCGCACCACTGCATCCCAGCCTGGGTGATAGAGTGAGACCCTGTCTCTAAATATACATATATCCATGGCAACTGTACACTTCTCCTTCTTTTCTTTTCTCTTTTTTTCTGAGACAGAGTCTCGCTTTGTTGCCCAGGCTGGAGTGCAGTGGTGCGATCTTGGCTACTGCAACCTCCACCTCCTGGGTTCAAGTGATTCTCATGCCTCATTCTCCCAGGGAGCTTGGATTACAGATGTGTGCCACCACGTTTGGCTAATTTTTTGTATTTTTAGTAGACATAGGGTTTCACCATGTTGGCCAGGCTAGTCTTGAACTCCTGCACTTCTTTTCTATAAATGTATCCTGATAGATACAATGAAGTATCTATCTACATATATACATACATACATAGTTTATAACAGCAAAAAGTTAGAAACCATCAAAATGTTCAATATTAAGTAACTGATAGGACATCATAATATGGTATATAAGTATGAAAATTGCCAAAAAGTGGTTAATAACAGGAAAATGTACATACTAAAATGCAAAGTGGAAAATCAGTATATAATGCTATAGATTTTTAATCTTTTCAAATATATGGAAAAAAGACTGAAAGACAATATAGCAAAATATATGTACAATTTATCTCAGAGTGAGATTAGTCTTCATTTTTTTAAACTTTTCTGTATTTTATACCTTTTCAATAATAAACAGATATTCTTGACTGAGTGTGGTGGCTCACGCCTGTAATTCCAACGCTTTGGGAGGCCGAGGAGGGCAGATTATCTGAAATCAGGAGTTTGAGACCAGCCTGGCCAATATGGCAAAACCCTGTCTCTACTAAAAATACAAAAGTTAGCCAGCCATGGTGGTGGGTGCCTGTAATCCCAGCTATTTGGGAAGATGAGGCAGGGAGAATTACTTGAACCCGGGAAGCCGAGGTTGCAGTGAGCAGAGCACTCCAGCCTGGGTGACAGAGTGAGACTCTGTCTCAAAAAAAGAAAAAAAGGATATTCTTTTATTCTTATAATTAGAAGGAAACGTTGTTCATAGGAAAACACCTCCCAAAACACGAAATCCAGAAGGTTGCATCAGGTTCACCTGATGCAGTGTGGGGCATGGGCTGAGGATGACAGTCGCAAAATCCTGTTTATATAAAATTACATGCTGTCTTAAATGAGCTTAACAACAGAAATCACTTATACTTCCTACAAGAATTATAATGTGGAAGTATATGAAGTAAAAAATGAAACGTCACCCCTTAACTTTTCTGCCATCTTTCTCTTACTCATCTAGTGAATATTTTTTCATATACGGTTTTTTTAAAAAATGAGATCATATTCTACGTATTATTCTATAACTTGTTTTTAATGACTTAACAAAATTGTACAGAGGTGTTTACTTCATTCTTTTTAATAATGGCAGGGGTAATGAGGATGTACCATAAGTTATTGAATCATTTTCAATTAGCAGATGTTTAGGTGTCCTTTTCATGCCACTGCAAACAGCACTGTCACCAACACCATCATATATGCATCCTTATGTAGTGTGTTTGGGTAAAACAGATTTTTTGGAGTAAGATTTCTTGGTCAAAGGGCATGCAGGTTTAAAAATTTTAGAACTACTACCAGATTTTTCCCAAAAATCCTATACTATACTAACTTGTACTGTCACCAAGAATGTGCTTGTTTCCTCACACCCCCACCAAAACTAGCTTTGTATCATCAGACTGTTTTTTATTTTTATCATTATTATTTTCTTTGAGACCTAGTCTAGCTCTGTTGCACAGGCTGGAGTGCAGTGAAGTGATCTTGGCTCACTGCAACCTCCACCTCCTAGGTTCAAGCGATTCTCCTGCGTCAGCCTCCCAAGTAGCTGGGATTACAGGCACCAGCCACCCTGTCTGGTTAATTTTGGCATTTTTAGTAGAGACAGGGGTTTCACCATGTTGGCCAGGCTGATCTTGAACTCCTGACCTCAAGTGATCCACCCACCATGCCCAGCCTTGCTTGTAATTTTTATGTTACTAATGAGATTGGTATTTTTTATTTGTTTCTTGGCCAAATGTGTAGAATCTTCAGTAAATTACCTATTAATCTGTCCCTTTGCCTAAATAATATATGAATACTACTATTAATTTGATAGAATCTTAGATTTAAAGTGGCTTCCTAAAACATTACAAATTCTGCTAACTAAGGATAAAATGTTTCAGGCTTCACCTGAAACAAGGATTCTCATTTCTTAGACTCTCGTTTTGAATGTTTGCTTCTTTGGATCCAAAAGTTCAAAAAAACTTGTTGATGTTCTCCTCTTTTTAAAAAATAGAATTGCATGTTCTACTTTTCAGATAGTTACATTATCATAATTTTCCAGGTGGGGAATCAGAGCACGAAGCATTGTACTCACTTAGAGTCACAGAATGATTCACTGGCAGACGTGCATCCAAAATCCGTTGCTCCATCTTATTTTTCAATTATATGCCTCACACTTTCCTCCTTCAATTCACTCCTCACCACAGTCTCACTTACTGAAATAAAGAGCCAGTTAGTATTCATGGGTTTTATTCAAACACATAAATATGTAAGTTCATGAAAGAGTGAAATGATTGCACCTAGGCTATAAATTATTTCTTGTTCGTGTTTATAAATAAGGTTTTAATTACTGTATACTTCTTGGCCATAGGAAAAATGACTTAGGAATAATTTTCCTCCAACCAAAATTTAGTAAGAAATATGTTTTAGTACAGTGCTGTTGGCACAGAGAGAGAAACTTCAATGTGACATTGCTGCTGTAGTTTAAGAAAAAAGCATAAGGTAAGCTGCAAAGAAAGGACTTTAAACTTTTATTACGGCACAGGGTTTTAAGTGGAGGATGTTCTCCAGATCCAAAATATGGTTTCCCTAACTGCTATAAATATATCAGTCACTTCTTCACTGCCTCCATACAGCAGTGACCTTGTAGGATAGATGGAGTGGAGAGAAAAGGCTATTTCTTGGAAACAAGGAGTTGGCTGTGTGGTACAGCATTACCTTCTTTCACTGTTTTCTGGGGACTGTGAGATGTTATTAATACTGAAAAAAATGATTTTAAAATAACTGCTCCTGTTTGTTTATTATGTGCTAATTACTTTGTGCTCATTGTATTTTCCCAGCAACCTTATGTTTTCAGTATTATTATTTTTATTTTACAAAAATATTGGGCAATTTCTCACGACTAGGAAATGTAGGAGCCAAGATTCCCATCCAGACCTGCTGGCTCACTTGCAGGCTCTGTTCTCCAGTATGCTTTGCTGCCACCTCAATTTGGGGGTTCTGGGATGGTAAAGGCAGAGTGTCCCCTCAGGGCACTCATATGTCTTAGAAATCCAGCCCAGGCCAAGTTCGTCTCTTGGCTTTGCAAGTTCGGAAAGCCAATATTCTGAGTTGGTCCATCCAGGAATGGGGTAAAGCACTGGGCTAGGGGCATCCTCTGAAGGATCTAGCTGGCTGCTGGGCAAATATGAGAAGTCATATTTCGGATAACTTCCCAAGACTGTGGAGGGGTGAAGAGTCACAGCCCAGGGAAGCCAGAGAGGTGGCAAAATGGGAAATACAAAGAGCAGACCACAGCAGATATTGGTCCATTCCAATTCCAGCCATCACAACAGTAGGCTGGAAGTCACACCATGGAGAGGTCAGGGTTCCTCAGAGGTCAGCCAAATGGCAACCTGGAGTCTTGAGGAACTATAGCAGCAGAAAGGCCTCTGGGAGCCTTGCCTCCTCTCACTGTGGGAGACCAGCCTATGCACATCTGGAGGCTTGCTGGGAAATCAGGGCAGACTTTGGGCTGCAAAGGGCAGGCACCACTCTTGGAGGTGCACTGACTGACCCAGCCAAGCAACCCTACTAGAAACGAAGCTGCAGGTTACTTCACCGCCACAACCAATTAACCCTTTTAGCTTAAGTTTTTGGTTCACATTCCTGGAAGGATCAGTCTATTAATTACATGCCAACTCATTGCCACTTAGCCACAGTGGATTGGAACATGTGACCAAAGGAATCATCCAGCAACCAATTAGATTTTCTCATGAGTTTTACCTAAGAAACATAGAGAATGAGTGAGTCAGATGGCATGGGCATAGAGCTGCAAGGTCATGCGGAGAGCTGGCCGGAGAACCCGTGAAGTGCCATTTGTGACTAAATTACAAGGGAGTGGACATTTAGAACATAGCAAAGGAAGCCAAAGGGAAATGAATAAAATTATATGTATCTGGAGAGAGAGAGAGAGAGAGAGAGAGAGAGAGAGAGATCTCATTTTATGGTTTCCAATGAGGACAGGCTATTTCCTGTAATTAAGTCTCTGCGAGATTCCCCCGTGTTGATAACAACCCCTGTTTTTATTTGAGTTTCTTAGGGTGAAGTTCTTTTCTTACCAACAATTTCTGACCCAGAAATTTATAAATTTCTCATTTATGAAGAAGAATGCCAATGTATTCATGAACAATGGGATGCTCCTTTCCAAGGAGAATTATGCCCACACATGTGGAAAATGTAATGAGTAATCTGAATGTCACTTTGTAAGCAGAGTTGTCAGAACCCAGGATGTTGGATCATCTCATAAGTTTGGTTCAGACTGAGGCAGCAACTGGAAAATACTCTTGTCTGAGGAAGCAGAGAGAAACAAACAATTATTGAGTATCTACAGAGAGACCCTTAGATGTTGCATATGGGTTATATCATTTAAACTTCACAACTCACCAGTCGTGGTGGCTCACTTCCATAATCCCAGCACTCTGGGAGGCCAAGGTGGGCAGATCGCTTGGGCCCAAGAGTCTGAGACCAGCTTATGTAAAATGGTGAGATCCCGTCACCACAAAAAAATACAAAACACAAAAAATTAGCCAGGCATGGTGGTGTGCAGCTGTGGTCCCAGCTACCCAGGAGTTTGAGGTGGGAGGATCACCTGAGGCCAGTAAGTCAAAAATGCAGTGAGCTATGATCACACCATTGCACTCCAGCCTCAGCAATAGAGTGAGACCCTATCTCTAAAAACATAATAATTTTTTTAAAAACTATCATTTTATTATAGAAAGAAGTTACAAAACTGCCCAAGGTCACAAAACTAGGCAGCCACATAGCTGGGAATCAAAGTCTTCCTCTTCTCAGGTCTCCTAGGGACTAAATGCTAACAGGAACTCACCACAGCCCTTACCCCATTGAGCAGTGATGGTCAATTTTTATATGAACATAGATGGGCCACCGGGCACAGTGGCTCTTGCCTATAATCCCAGCACTCTGAGAGGCTGAGATGGAAGAATCATTTGAGTCCAGGAAGAGAGGAGCTTGGGCAATATAATGAGATTCCTGTCTCTACAAAAAAAAACTTTAAAAAAAAATAGATATCTAGCTACTCTCAAGGCTGAGAGGCAGGAGGATCACTTGGGCCCAGGAGTTCAAGGCCGCAGTGAGCTGATTGCACCACTGTACTCCACCCTGGGTGACAAAGCCAGAACTAGTCTCTAAAAAAGCAAAACAGTGGGATCTCAAAATCAAAACAACTGAATTCATGGACGTAGAGAGTAGAAGGATGGTTACCAGAGGCTGAGAAGGGTAGTGGGGGCCTGGAGGGAACGTGGAGATGATTAATGGGTACCAAAAAAATAGAAAGAATAAGACCTACTATTTGACAACACAATGGGGTGACTGTAGTCAACAAGAACTTAGTTTTACATTTTACAATAAAGAGTATAATTGGATTGTTTGTAACTCAAAAGATAAATGCTTGAGGGGATGGATACCCCATTCTTCATGATATGCTTATTTCACATTGTATGTCTGTATTAAAACATCTTATGTACCCCATAAATATATAGGACGACTATGTACACACAAAAATTAAAAATAAGCAAAACAAAACAAAACAAAAACATGGATGGACCATGGTGCCCAGATATTTGGTTAAACATTATGCTAGGTGTTTCTGTGAGGGTGTTTTTGCTGACATTAACATTTTACATTACTCATCTGCTTGGAATCAGGCAGATCACCCTTCATAATGTGGGTGGGCCTCACCCAATCAGTTGAAAGCTAGAGAAAAGTATAGCCTTCCCCATGCAAAAAGAAATTCTGCTGGCACATGGCCTTCAGACTTGAGCTGCAGCACCCACGCTCTCTGGGTTTCCTAGCCAGGGGTCCCCAGCCCCCAGCCATGGACTGGTACCAGTCCGTGGCCTGTTAGAAACTGAGCTGCATAGCAGAAGGTGAGCAAGAGCATTCCTACCTGAGCTCTACCTCCTGTTAGGTCAGTGGTGGCATCAGATTTTCATAGGAGCATATGTGCACTGTGCATATGAGGGATGTAGGTTGCACACTCCTTATGAGAATCACCCCTGCCACCCATCCATGGAAAAATTGTCTTCCATGAAACTGGTTCCTGGTGCCAAAAAAGGTTGGGGACTGCTGTACTAGCCCATGCTGCAGATTTTTGACTTGCCAGCCTCTATAACCTCATGAACCAATTCCTTAAAATAAATCTCTCTATAAATATACACAAGCTATTTGTTCTGTTTGTGCAATGAACACTGACTAATATAGTCAGTGATGCATAACTACTACTGGCACTTTTTTTAAGTCTCTATAAGTTAGGGTCATTACTTCTGACATCTCAGGCTTATAGAAAAGTACATTTCAGAACCCTAAAATAGAATACATCTGTTGCAAAAACTCCCCTCCTTTGTCTATTAAATTTCATTATTTACTTATTTATTTGATGTATTTATTTATTTATTTTTGAAACAGAGTTTTGTTGGAGTGCAATGGCATGATCTCAGCTCATTGCAATCTCTGCCTCCCAGGTTAAAGCAATTCTCCTTCCTCAGCCTCCCGATAACTGGGATTACAGGCAAGAGCCACCATGCCTGGCTAATTTTTTTGTATTTTAGTAGAGACAGGGTTTCACCATGTTGGCCAGGATGGTCTAGATCTCCTGATTTTGTGATCCACCCACCTCAGCCTCCCAAAGTCCTGGGATTACAGGCATAAGCCACTGTGTCCAGCCGAATTTTTGTATTTTTAGTAGAGATGGGGTTTTGCCATGTTGGCCAGACTGGTCTCGCCTTGGCCTCCCAAAGTGCTGGGATTACAGGTGTGAGCCACCTCACCCAGATTATTAAATTTCATTAGATTCTGTTTTAGAGTGACTTTCCTGAACTTGTCTTCAGATTCCAGCTTAGCTCAGTGTTTTGAGTAGTGGGAATATAGAAATTAACCAAGATATTACTCATCATACTTTAACATCAGCAATAATAAGTACTGATTCCAGGCCTATATTCTTCAGCACAATCACAAATCTCCATAACCTCCATCCACACACAAATGTCATTGATACCTGCAAGTACCAGAGAGGAGATGCTAATTTGAACACTTTTATTGGCTGTAATTTGTTTGAAGATGATGAACTGAATCACAAATCAAGCTATCACTGTGCTATAATATTCTTCATTAGTATACAGAGCTGTTGGAAAGATGTAGGGAGGGTGAGTGAAGGATGAAACCTCAGATTATTCTTCAGTCAATTATGAAAGATGCAGAGAGGGTGTCAAGGATGAAACCTCAGATTATTCAGTCAATTATGAAAGATGCAGAGAGGGTGTCAAGGATGAAACCTCAAATTATTTTCATTTCAGGCAACCAATAATTCTTTTGGAGGGAAGGGGGAAGAGCAAATGGACAGTATTTACTAAAATTGCATTTTGAACTTTGTGCCAATGACAAGGATACTGTTTAGATGATATGAATACTAATATTTTAATAAAATAAAATTAGGAATAATAACAAAACAATACAAGTTCCACATATTTAGAAATGAAAAGGGTCCAGGCATGGTGGCTCATGCATGTAATACCAACACTTTGATAGGACAAGGTGGGAGCTTTGCTTATGAGCCGGAGTTCTAGACAAGCTTAAGAAACACAGTTAAACCACAGAAAGAAAGAAAAGAAAAGAAGAGAAAAGAAAAGAAAAGAAAAGAAAAGAAAAGGACAGAAAGAAAGAGAAAGAAAGAAAGAAGAAAGAAAGGAAGGAAGGAAGGAAGGAAGGAAGGAAGGAGGGAGGGAGAGAGGGAGGAGGGAGGGAGGGAGGGACGGAGGGAGGGAGGGAAGGAAGGAAGGGACATACTTACAGAAATAATCTGTGAGTTAAAGAAATGAGAACCCTTAAATTTATACAACAATGAAAGCACTGCACACTAAAACTTAAGTGATGCAAACAGAAGTAGAGAAAATAACTGTACATTCTTATGACTGCCTACATTAGGAAACAAGAGATAGCAAATTAATGAGCAAAGCATTCAAGAAGTTAGAAAAAGAGTAATAGAATGAATTGAAAATAATAGAAGGAAGAAAAAATGAAGATGAAATGAGAAATCACTGAAACTAGACAACAAACAATGGGATGATTACCAAAACCAAACAGATTATTTGAAAGGTAAAAGGACCAAGATCTTTTGGCCCTAACCAAAGGAGAAAACAGAGTAAGAGACACCCAAATGAATAAAGCTAGTCATAAAAAGGGTGATGTAACTATAAACCTAGCAGAGAATTCAAGACCTGTTGGAGGAGTATATAAATGAATATCATGCCAAATTCTGAAAACATAGTTGAAATGGAAAACTTTTGAGAAAAAAAAATAAATTACCAAAACTTTCAGAGGAGGGACAGAAAATTTAGATAGACCAATAACTATGAAAACATCGAATCAGTCATCAAAAATTGACTCCCAAAAAAGACATTAGGCCTAAATTTTTTTAAAAAAATCTTTTTATTTTGAAATAATCTTAGAGAAAAGTTGCAAAAATAGCACTGAGAGTTCCTGTATAATCTTCACTTGGCTTCCCCTACTGCTAACAGCTTACATAACTACAGTATGGTTATCAAAACCTGGAAATTAACATTGGTACTATAATGAAAAGACTAAAAACGTACAGAATTTTAGTAGTGTTCTCATGAATGTCCTCTTTCTCTTTTGGTATTCAGTCCAGGGTTTTGGACTGCATTTTGTTATACATCTCCTTAGATGCTTCTGATCTGGGGCATTTCCTTGGTATTTTCTTGTTTTTCATGACCCTGATACCTCTGAAAAGCACTGTTATTTTGTAAAATGTCCCTCATTCAGGTTTGTCTGGTGTTTTCTTTTTTTTTTTTTTTTTTTTTTTTGAGACGGAGTTTCGCTCTTGTTACCCAGGCTGGAGTGCAATGGCGCGATCTCGGCTCACCGCAACCTCCGCTTCCTGGGTTCAAGCAATTCTCCTGCCTCAGCCTCCCGAGT